>PVJC01025438.1:0-24762 GCA_004026665.1 Murina feae | reverse complement strand
CCCTCTCCTTGCTTCTCTAAAATCAAGGAAAACATATCCTTGGGTGAGGATTTAAAAAAAAGAGAGAGAAATAAATGTTGATTTTATACTGCCAGTCAGCTGCCTCTGTTTCTTTCATAGGTATTGATTCCTAATAAATATCTTGCACCCTAAAATCAAATTTGACATTAGCTTCCAGAGAACCCAAACTGTGACAATGATGCAGATGTATATATGAGTATCTGGAAAGAGTTTCACATTCTTATGCATTCTCTTTATCCAAACAGTTTTACAACTGAATTTATCCCAAGGAAATAATATAAAATTTCTTAGAAATTTAAGTTGTGTGTACAGGATTTCCTTAGTTTGTATTAAGTGGAATAGGATAATTCTTTAAGTGACCCAAACTGTATCATCAAAGCCCCTTCACTTTGATATAGTATAGTATAGTATAGTATAGTATAGTATAGTAACAATATGTTTTTGAACAAAAGAAGTTTGAACATTCATTAAAGTAATGAATGCATAAGAACCATTCCAAACCCCCCCCCCCCCAGAAAATTGGCAAAGACTAATTTTTAGTTGGAAAGCTCATTAAAATATATGTTAAAAAGATAATTTGTTTTTATTGTCAAATATTGCTAAAGTCAAGTTTCTAAAATAATCAGGGAATCAGTATACCTTCTTATAAGATTTTCTTTCATTCTATTTTTTAATTTAAAAGAAAAAAGCATATTGAAAGAATGAATATATTTGTCAGTTTTTAAAATATGTATTCTGTTTTTTGCATTCATTCAGAAGTTTAGACTTTTCTCCTAAAAACATATAGGAATTTTACATAGTAATCTCTGTTGTCAGGTAAGTATGGAAATAAATGTTATTATGTCTTGATATTCAGTGAATGATTTTGTGCCTGTGTTTCATTTATCATCTTCACTGAAGCATTATGTGAATATGCATAATCTTGCTTTCTTTACTGAGCTTTTACAGTGGAATTTCACCAGCAGATGAAAAATGCTGTATTTAGATGGTTGGCTGAATTCCCAGTTGTGTGATTTTTTTTTTCTTCTTTTGTTTTGAAATTCAAGGGCATTATAGATTGATTTATTTTTTCTGCATATGTTCTGTTTTTTATAATTAATTTAGAATATATCATTTCTAATGTCTTTAGTGAATAATAGGATCATGGAGTCATCTTAGTTCCTTTGCTTTTGATTTTTCTGATAATATGGAAAATACTTCATATATTAACAATATCATTTGATATTTTGTTATTAATATTAAAGATTAATAAGATACACTAAAATCATTTGCCACTCATAATGACTAGTTTACTGTAATTCTATATAGCAATGCTTTTGTTTTTTTCTTATTTGGATATTAGCAAATTGTGGACCACAGAGACGGAAGATATTGAGCGTTCATCTTCCTGGTAATATGACTTTAGAGCCCTCAAGATCTTAATCTCTAACTTCTACCAAAACATGAAATGATAATAAACATAGATTGAATTTATCTCTAATGCCTCCATTCATTTGATGACATTTGAAAATATTGATTGAGTACATAGTGTTTTTCAAGCATTACTCCTAGGAATTCCAGGTGCTAAGTAAAAGTTGCAGACAGGATTCCTGCTCCTTATTCATTGTTCTATAAGGAAAAGACAAATAATCAACAGGTGGCCAAATAAATAAATAACATGATTTGAGAAAGTGCTAAGTGCATGAAAGAACATTAAGCAAACATCAGCTTAATTGCTAATGAATGACTCCCTCTCAGACACCTCTGTTCTGCAGTGGAGGACAGAGCCCTGTGTTATAGTTGGTATCAAAAGGAAGATGGAGACCTTCAGCCCAGGTGCCTGAGTGATGAAATAGAGCAGAAAATGAGCTCTCACACATCCTGGTGATTAACAAAGGGTTGGATATAAAATGCAATCAAGAAATAAATGTATAGTTAACTCCCTGAAGTTCCAGGATTACGTTCTTAGCACAGCTTATTCTAGAGTATCTAAGTATGGTACATTTTGTTATAGGTAATGCAAATCCTTTGTGTAAGAGAGTAAGTCTATTTTTAAACACAGATGTATGAAGCAATAGTGCTAATAAAAAGGGAAAATTGATAACTGGAGATCAGGGAACAGGAGAATCAAAATATGAATGTGTACTGTCTGAACTCTTTGAACCATGTCAAATATATCTGTATGCTATATAGGTATTGGTAAGTTATGTATTTATTCTCAAATGAGATAAAAACAGAAAAATCTGAAACAAAGAACAAAGCTGGAATTATCACATACATCTATTTCAAATTGTAGTACAAACCAATTATCAAGATAGCATGGTATTAACAGAAAAATAGACCCATAGACCAGTGGAACAGAATTGAGAGCCCGCATGTATATCCTATATAATAAAAGGGTAATATGCAAATTTACTCTAACAGCAGAAACACTGGGAATGACTGGTTACTATGACACACACTGACCACCATGGGGCAGACACTCAATGCAGGAGCTGCCCCCTGATGGTCAGTGCGCTCCCACAGGGGGAGCTTTGCTCAGCCACAAGCAAGGCTGACAGCTGCCAGAACAGCAGTGGTGGCAGGAACCTCTCCCGCCTCCTCAGCAGAGCTAAGGATGTCCGACTGCAGCTTAGCCTGCTCCCTGCTGGCAAGTGGACATCCCCCGAGGGCCCCCACACTGCCAGAGGGATGTCTGGTTGCCAGCTTAGGCCCAATCCCCTGGGTAGCAGGCCTAAACCAGCAGGTGGACATCTCCCGAGGGGTCCTAGATTGCTAGGGGGCACAGGCCGGGCTGAGAGACCCTTCCTCCCCCACCTCGAGTGCACAAATTTTTGTGCACTGCGCCTCTAGTAAGTAAATAATTTTCAACAAAGGATCCAAAAACACACAATGAAGAAAAGGAATCCTCTTCAATGAAGTGCTAGAAAAATTGTAAAGCCACATGTAAAAGATTAAAACTAAACTACACTTTGTCCAATATAAAAAATTAACTCAAAATGGATCAAAGACTAAATATAAAAACTGAAACAACACATTACATAAAAGAAAACATAGTTATTAAGTTTAGGAATCTTGGACTTAGAGAAGATTTCATGACTTTGACCCCAAAGCAAGGAAAGGGCAGAAATAAATTAATGGGACTATGTCAAACTAAAAAGCTTTTGCACCCCTATTTGTGCTCCTAAGGTGTTTCTACAATGCGGTTAGTAGCATAAAAGCAGAGTTCCTTTACATTCTTTTTATTTCATGCATTATTTATTTATTTCATATACACCTATAGCAATTAGAAAAATGCACAAAATAAAGCCATCCAGTAATACTTTACAATAACATTTTCTGCACTGAAACATAGTTATAATGAAAAAAGTGACCTTTTTTATTATAGTCACTTCATACTATAATTTGCAGTGACCTTTATTAAATATTAGACTATAGTATTTCTGTGAAGAAACTGAAAAGAATGAATGATTAAAAGTCATCAAAAAAGCTCATTAATATGGATAACTGTACATTAGATTATTTAATAGAAAATTTTTAATTTTGCTATAACTGTACATGGTACACAACCATATTACATGTAACATACTTTAGTTTGAACATGAAAATGTTTATTTTGAAGTGCACATCATTTTTGAAGAAAAAAACAACACAACCCTAGTGTTTTGGCATTTCTTCTTGTCGTAATAATGTCATAAAGTCCCTTTATGCTTTTAACTGGAATCATTTCTCTCTAACTGAAACAATAGAGTATTGTTTGACAAACG
This sequence comes from Murina feae, assembly GCA_004026665.1. Taxonomy (NCBI): domain Eukaryota; kingdom Metazoa; phylum Chordata; class Mammalia; order Chiroptera; family Vespertilionidae; genus Murina; species Murina feae. The sequence goes on along the minus strand of PVJC01025438.1, from coordinate 20,995 downwards.
AACACATTTTTTTAATTTAATTACGTTTCAGTTCACTTTTAAAACAAGAAAAGACTTTCATTCTCTCTGTACAGAGGAACTTAAAATGTTTGTGGTTTAGCAAAATGATCTAATAGAAAATATATCAAAAGTACAGATTTGTAATTGAAGATGTCAATTTTCAGAATATAACAAGAACATTGATTCAAATATCCTTCAAAAATTTCTTATTGAATTCATGAAGTAATAAATGCATTTTTTTAAATTGGTAAAATATTTTAAAAAGGCATTTATACAGTACCTGTTTAAATTGCTTAGCAAAATATAAATGAAATTCAAGACCCTATTAATAAATTAATCCTATGTATGTACAGCTAAAGTGAAGTTGTAAGTTTTGAATTGCAAACCATAAAACTGTGGTGGTTTAATTTAAATAGAATGTAAAAGATTAACTAGTTAAGACTCTTGAATTTAAATAAGGGCAAATCGAGGCCTACTGTTGATAGCAGAATATTATTAATGGCTTAACTAAAAGTTTAAGAATTAACCATAATTCTTTTATTTGCTTCATTAATAAAAGCATTACAATGTTAATTACATTAAAAAGTTCTTGATTTAAAGTGTCACAACTTTTGGAAACTAAAAGCCTTATCTCTAATACTAAAGGCCTGATGCATGAAATTCGTGCATGGGAGGGGGGTCCCCTTAGCCCAGCCTGCACCTTCTCCAATCCAGAACGCTTCTGGGATGTCCAACTGCTGGTTTAGACCCAATACCCAGGTTCGGGTCTAAACCAGCAGTTGGATATCCCTTTCACAATCCTGGACCACTGGCTCCTAATTACCTGCCTGCCTGCCTGGTTGCCCCTAACTGCCCCCCTACTGGCCTAATCGCCCCCAACTGCCCCCCCTGCCAGCCTGGTTGCCCCCAACTGCCCCCCCGTGCTGGCCTGGTCACCCCATGCAGCCTGCTTATTTAGTCATTTGACCATCCCACACTAACTCACCCTGCCGGCCTGGTCACTCCACACAGTCTGCATGTTCAGTCATTTGGTTGTCCCTCACTAACCCCCCTGCCAGCCTGGTCACCCCATGCAGCCTGCTTGGTCACTCGTTTGGTCGTCCCTCACTAACCCCTCTGCTAGCCTGGTCATAGGCAGCCATCTTGTGAGGGTGTGAGGGTCAATTTGCATATTACCACTTTATTATATAGGATTAGTAGTAGATGCTTCTTTCTGTCACAGAAACAGTGCATCTCTGTGTTAATCCCTTATATTTAAAACTAGAGGCTTGGTGCACAAAATTCGCATACTTGGGGGGGGGTTCCCTCAGCTTGGCCTGCGCCCTCTCGCACTCCGGGACCCCTTGGGGGATGTCCGCCTGCTGGCTTAGGGCCAATGCCACTGGCATCGGGTATTCAGACATCCCTTTTGCAGTCAGACATCTCTCTTGCAGTCCAGTGCGCTCGCAGTCTGGGATGTGTCGCTCCTTACTGCCCACCTGCAGCTGAGGCGGGAGAGGCTCCCATCACCACCACTGCACTCACCAGCCATGAGCCCAGCTTCTGGCTGAGTGGCGTGTTCCCTGTGGGAGGGCACTGAACAACAGGGAGCAGCTCCTGCATTGAGTGTTTGCCCCCTGCATTGAGTGCACATCATAGCAACCAGTTGTTCTGCTGGTCATTCCCCTGTTCAGTCAATTTGCATATCAGCATTTTATCATGTATATCATGATGTCGGAGAGAATAGAGAGATTTATGATTACCAATTGTGTGCTCAAATTAAAATTTCTCCCAGTTATTTCACTATAAAAATACTTCTAGAATAAAGCATCACCATTTAACTCCATAAAGCCTTTGTGTATATTTTTTTTAAGATTGTGGACTACCCAGACTTGAAGTCTGGTTGAAGTGAGGCCCATGGATCATGCAGAACATGACTTTCAGGGCCCAAGGCAGCCTTTCCTCTGTCTCTTCGAAAAATTAGTTATCGTTTATATTTGGATTTATAGATTCTAGTCATATTTGACACATGTGTACCCAGTTGTTTGAATAGACATTCATTAGGGGTATGAAGCAGAATTACTTTATTTTTATCCAAGTAGAGTCTTTAGCTATGCTGTAATGAGATTTGCTTCTACTCTCAGTTCCCCCAAATTGAGTGTATTTATGGATTTATTCAGATTTTTCATTTTCTTCTTGAGATAGTTTTAGTAAGTTATATTTTTCTAGAAAATAGTAGATTTACATTTTTTTCTAATTTAATGGGTTCATATTATTCTTATTGTCTTTAATTATTAAATACAAGAGTTCTGATATATGAAATTTGTGCAATAGTAGGCCTTCCTTCCTCAGGCTGCAGGCACTGGCTTCCCTCTGGCACCCAGGACCCGGGCTTCCCTTGCAGCCCCGGCTTCATCTGGAAGGTCGTCTGGAAGGATGTCTGGTCTACTTAGCATATTATGCTTTTATTACTATAGATTAAATGAGGCAATATATGTGCAATGCTTAGAAATGTACTTGGCACATAGGGCCATATAAGTTTTAGTTATTAATGTTATAGTAAACCTTTGATTTTGCAGACCTCAATTTAACAGACTTTGGATTAAGGGACAAAATTTCCAGTCCATATGTCATATGTGAAAATGGACTTCCTGTTTCTCTTAAAATGCCTTTAACCAAGATTTGCTTATAATTAACAGGATATTTTTGTGATGAATTTACTGTTATTTTCAACATATTTTAGTGACTATGTTGGAAAAAATATTGTAGTAATTTCACCTACATTAATAAATGCTACATATCTACAACTATAGTCTATATATTTAAATCCAAGAGTCACACTACTAAACAGTGTTATGCAAATGATTAGCATGTGATCATACTGCATTGCCTACTAAACCTGACAAGCTCAGGGGAGGCCTTACAAACTTTAAGACCTAAAGTAGCCACATGAGATGATCTGAAACTAAAATTTCCTAACTATGAGCTAGTAATGGCAGGTAGTCACATCCCAGGCTGGTATCTTCCTGGACACAGGCCAATCTTTACCTTAACCCTGTAACCCCCTATGTCTTCCATTTTAGTTCTGATGTATAAAGTGGCAGAAGTAGAGCTATAAATGCTTTTTCTGAAGCATTTTCTCCATTTAGGTTTTGCTTCCTGGCAATTGTCAGCTGTGCTCAAATAAACTCATAAAAATTCTTTACAGGCTTAGACTTTTTTTTACATTGACATTTCAATCCTCTTGTGCAGCTAAACTAAAATATATTAAACACTATTCCTCCCAACTGAATTTAAATAAAATTAACTAAAACAAATTACCAACTTTCCTTTCTGGACTATAAATGTGAAACTTCCTGGGAATGCATTGCCAGTTAAAATAAATATTTCACTGTTAGTAGTGGGGCCACTTCTTATTTTTTTTTTGAAAGGGTAAATACTATTTATTTAGATTCTATATACTAATATCAAGATAGATCTAAATACATTCAAGTTCTGAAAAAAATAATAGAAACTTCCTAAAGTTACTGTAATTGCATGACAATTTATATAAAACTACTTTTACTAAGGCAAGAAAATAGTAATATATCAATTATTGTTTTTTAAGGTAATTTTTGCTGTTTATAGAATGATGTTGAGAAACTTTAAAGCAAGTAATTTGGTGTCACAGTTTCTTTTTCTTAAAAGATTGCTGTGCATTTTGGAGTACTATGTGATATAACTTCACTCTGTGCATCTAAATATTTAAGGATTTCCAGGTATATCCACACGAGTACATTTTTCTTTGGTCACTATAACTGTCAGTCAAAGGCTGTGCCAAGCAGGTGTTTGGGGCATGGGGAACAGTTGCTGCATGATGCATTGTTCCACTTCACAGTACATAGAGAATTCAGAGTAAATTTGTCAGATTGAACAGGAGGTGATTACATCTGTTAACAATCAGGGAAATCATGTTATCTAATTATTTTATCAACTGTAATTTTAACTGATGCATGAACTTGAGATGATTGAGCACTGTAGGACTTTTTCAGAAGCACATACACTCTAATTTGTCAAGTTGTGAATAAACTCACTTCCTGTTATTTAATAGGAATATTTAACTGGTGTTCAGTACATAACAATTACTGTGTGTGTGTGGGAGGGGGGAAGGGTGGAGATTAAGGATCCATTCTACTCCAGTCTTAACTAATTACTTCTATAAAACCTTATTTCCAAATAAAGTTACACTCTGACGTACTGCTAGTTTTGACTTCAATAAATGAATTTGGAGAAGGGCACAATTCAACACATAACAATTGTGAGGGATTAAGAGAGCATGGAAGGAGAGGGAGTGGATGCAGTGAGACCACTATAAAGGAGAGCAGAGCTATGGAGTATTAACTGGCAGGCAGAAGTAGAGCTAAGAGCATTTCCTGTTATTTTGTTTTGTTTTTAGGATAGAAAAAATATCAAGTAGAACTGAACAGTGAAGGAGTTGGCATACTATAGAATGTAAACTGGAAAGGTAGGCAGTGGTCAGTAAGTGAGGTGCCTGCAATTAGGATGGGTAATAACAAGATTTAGAGTATGATTATGCAAATGACTTTCTGGGTTAAGGCAAAGGTAAAAATCATTAGAATAGATAAGTTCAAGGAACTAAGAACCCAGGTTAATTGAAGGGTCATTTTTGATACATGTTAAAATGGAGTTCAGGAAGAAATCAGGGAGTTAGGAATCAAATCATAGGAAAATGATTGACTCAAAAATGAGTGCATAACAGCAGAAATGAAATAAGATGAGTATCTGTCTATGGCATCACGGTTCTGGTGGAGGTTTTAGGTCGGCTGGAGGAAGAGTGCTCTGGGTCTGACTAGGAGGAGCAAGAGTGTGCCACTCACCTAAACCCTCAAAGGTACATAAAAGGGGTGTGGGAGAGGAACTTACGGCTTCCGGGGAAACAGAATCCTCAGGAAGGTCTCATTTCTTTTAGATTAAGAAATGCAACATAATGTTTGGGGAAGAGATTTAGGATATAAGAGATTTTGCTAGTAATGGGCCATTAATTACAGAGCATAGGTTCCAGCACTTACAGAGGGGTGAATAATAGAGCAACTAGTGAATTTGGAGTCTTACAGGGGTCGAGGGTATTAGTTTAAGTATAACTTGGAAGTCTAGAGCCTCTCATGGTTATTGCTCTATTAGTCCCTAAGGCCGCCTGAAAGTAACTAAAAAGTGGGTGGCTTAAAACACTAAAAATAGTTTGACTTGCAGTTCTGGAGGCTGTAAGTACAAAATCAAAGTGTCAGCAAGTGCTGGCTCTCTCTAATGGCTTTAGGGAGAATCCCTTCTTGTCTCTTCTAGCCTTTGGTATCTGCTAGCAACCCATGGCCCTCCTTGGCTTCTAGATGCACTCCAGGCGCGTGGTCCTCTAGTCTTCTCCCTCTGTCTTCACATCTTTCATCTGTGTGCGTCTCTATGTCCAAATCCTCCCCCCCCTTTTTTTAAAGACACCGGTCATATGGATTACAGGCCAACTCAGCAAACTTATTTTAAATTAATTATCAGTGTACCGTGAAGACCCTATTTCCAAATAAAATCACATTCTGAGTTACTGGGGGTCCATATTTCAACATACCTTTTGTTAGGGGACAATTTCAATGACATTAAGAGGAATGACAATGGGGGGATAAGGACACATTTGTAATACCTTAACAATAAAGAAAAAAAGAAGAGGAATGAAGGGCATAAAATTAGGTATTGTAAACTTAAGGTAAGTAGAGCTTGTCTGGCAAAGAAATGAGGGACAGGGAGGAATGAATAACGAGAGCTTCTTTAAAAAACCCACTTAATAGAACAAAAAAGATTAAAAAAAAAATAAGCCTCATTTCCAGCCTGTAGGAATCCCCTTTGCCTATAATTGAAGAGTCCCTAAGTTACTCCTAGAAAACTGTTTCTTAGCACCTTCCAGTGAATTTTAAGAAATGTTCTTAAATGGAACATTCTCCTTTGAGTTATTTATATGCTAAACTATCACAGATTGACTCTGATCAGCTCTTCACATTCACTTTCACTAAGCTTTAAAATTGAGTTTGGCATATCTAACTTACCAGCAGATTAAAAAGCATCCTTTTTCATTAGTTTCATTAGTTTCACTATTTATCTAACTCTAAGTAATGACTTGTTTAATTTCTGTGCATAGCTGTTGCTCATTACTGAGCAGCAAATTTCTGCAATGGGAAAATGAAGGATTCTAGGCAGATATAACTGATGGAAGTGAAATCCAGGTAAACTAATTGCATTTCAGCTCTTAGAAATACAGAAAAAATGAAACTTAAAAGCCACCAGATATCTGTATGCAAAATGCTGTATTAAAAGAACATCCTAAGTGTGTAATTTCTAATGCTTTTCACATAGGATTTATTTTTTATTACTTTATAGTTCTGCTTATGTTGGCATTAAATAAAGAAGTGGACTGAGGATTATTAAATAGTCTTGAGAATAATTTTTATGACCAAGAATGAGAGAGGTTCACATATTAATAAAACACTTTCTTAATTATTTTTATATTCTTATATTAAGTTAAAAATCTTTTAAGATGATCAAGAGGCTAATCATTTAAATTAAAGCATTAATAAAACATAATGTTAGAAATACAACTTTTTAAAAACAAATTTATTATTATTTTTATTGTTGACAGTGTTACAGATGTGTCCCAGTACATTCTCTACCCCCCTACCCCTTTGCCCACCTCCACCCAACTCCTATTCCCCTCTCCTGACCTTCACCATATTGCTGTTTGTGTCCCTGAGCTATGCATCTATGTTTTTTGGACAAATTTCTGTACCTTCTTTATGCTAAGTGAAATAAGCCAGTCAGAGAAAGATAAATACTACATAATCTCACTTGTATATGGAATCTAATGAACAAAATAAACTGATGAACAAAATTGAATACATGGAACAGACTGACAGATCTCAGGAAGGAGGAGGTTGGACTGGGTCATAGAAATATAACTTTAAAACATGTGTCCATATTTTCACTTTTAAAAAAGTTATCTAATAAATAAAATATTTTTTAAAAAATTTAATTTCAGAGCCAAAGATGGAAAGTCCTATCAACTCCTTACTCTCCACCCACATTCACTCTCTAAAACAGATTTTGTGAGTAATTGTGAATATATATCCTTTCAATCGTTTATCAGTGGACTTACATCAAAGATGTGTGTACATAAAAATATCACAAAGTAAAATTAATATAAAATGTATTAATTATTATGCTGATAGCTTTATTCCCTTAAATATGTTTTAGAGAACTTTTCACACTCGTGCGTAGAGTTCTACCTTATTTTTCTTTCTACCTGTTTAATAATTTGTTTATGTGGAGGTTTATTTAATCAGATCTTACTGGTGGATATTTTTTCAGTTTTTACTAGGATGTATAATGTTATAATAATATCCATTGTACATTCCTCTTCTAAGTGTATTTGTTTCCCAGAATATAATAAAGAAAATGCTGGTTCCCTGGAATACATGTTTATATTCTAATGACCACTGTCAAATTCTTACCAAAAGACTTTATAAATTTAGACCCTCACCAAGGGTGAATGAGCATAGCAATTTTTTCATGTGTTTGAGAGTCCCATTTTATGAAAAATTATTTAACCAATGACATGGAAAAATTTTGTGTGTTATTTTTGGCTTTAATTTATCTTAATTTTCCTTGAGGATTGACAAAGTTGCACATCTTTTAATATATTTAGTGGTGGGTTAAAACGTATGTATTTTTTTCTGAAGTAGCTATTTATATTCTTTGACCTTTTTTTAATAATCCTCACCCAAGTATATTTTCTTCATTGATTTTTAGAGAGATTGGAAGGGAGGAGGGGTAGAGAAAAAAAGAGCATGAAAGAGAGAGAGAGAGAGAGAGAGAGAGAGAGAGAGAGAGAGAGAGAGAGAGAGAGAGAGAGAGAGATCACATCAGTGTAAATGAGACACATCAATTGGTTGCCTCCCACGTATGCCCTAATGGGCCAGGGTCAAACCTGCGACCCATGTACCCAGGTATATGCCCTTGATGAGGAATTAAACCCAAGATCAGTCAGTGCACAGGCTGATGCGATGCTCTAACCACTTAGCCAGGGCTCTTTGAGCATTTTTGATAAGGGAATATTCTTTTTTTTCAATCTTTATTGTTGAGATTATTACAGATGCTCCTCTTTTTTCCCCCCATAGTTCCCCTCCACCCAGTTCCCATCCCACCCCAGGCCCTCACCACCCTATTGTCTGTGTCCATAGGTAATGCATATAAGATCTTTGTCTGCTCTTTTCCCGCACTCCCCCTTCCCCCCTTCCCTCTGAGAATCATCAGTCTGTTCCGTTTCCATGTCCCTGATTCTATTCCATTCACCAGTTTATTCTGTTCATCAGATTTTTTATTCACTTGATTTTTAGATTCACTTGTTGATAGGTATGTGTTTGTTGTCACTTCATTGTTCGTAATTTTTTATCTTTACCTTTTTCTTCTTCTTCCTCTTCTCAAAGGATACCTTTCAGTATTTCATATAATACTGGTTTGGTGGTGATGAACTCCTTTAGCTTTTTCTTGTCTGTGAAGCTCTTTATCTGACCTTCAATTTTAAATGATAGCTTTGATGTGTAGAGTAATCTTATTTGTAGGTTTTTCCTTTTCATCACTTTGAATATTTCTTGCCATTCCCTTCAGGCCTGCATAGTTTCTGTTGCGAAATCAGCTGACAGTCGTAAGGGCACTCCCTTGTAGGTAACTAACTATTTTTATCTTGCTGCTTTTAAGATTCTCTCTTTGTCTTTTTCCCTTGGCATTTTAATTACTAGTATGATGTGTCTTGGTGTGATCCTCTTTGGATTCCTCTTATTTGGATTTCTCTGTGCTTCCTGGACTTGTAAGTCTATTTCTTTTACCAGGAAGGGGAAGTTTTCTGTCATTATTTCTTCAAATTGGTTTTCAATATCTTGCTCTCTCTCTTCTTCTGGCATCCCCATAATTCTGATGTTAGTATGCTTGAAGTTGTCCCAGAGACATATTATTTTCTTATAAATATGCAGGATATCTTTGTAGATGCTGGATAATTTTTTTCTCCATATTTAAAAATTATATCTTTCTAGTCATGCTTTAGATTTTTAAATTTTCTCAAGCCTTCTCATATCATGGAAATTTTTTTTATTTGTGTGTATGTAAATATATAAATCTCAATAGCTTTTTCATTCTTGATGGTTGTCATGAAAGTCTTCCTTGATGTAAGATAATGAATACATTAAAAAGGTTTTTTTCCATATTTACCCCTTTGAGTCATCACAAATTCATTTTTAGTTTTAGCAAGATATATTTTCCTAATTAATATATAATGTCACTAGATATTCAATTACTCAGCATAATTTATTGAGTAGTCTATATTTTCACCAATGTCTTGCACTATTTCTCTATGATAATCATTGACCCATGTTTGCATAAGTCTATTTCTGAACATTCAAGTTTATAGTTCTATTTTCTTTTATTCTACATTAATAACATTTTTAGTAGCTCTAGTTTCATATATTCTCCTTTGTCACCTTTTAGATAATTTCCCCTGGACACTTTTTACATTCTTTTTCTCATAACTTGTAAAAGCAGTTGTCAAATTTTATTAAAAAAATGATTTTTTACAGAGAGGAAGGGAGAGGGATAGAGAGTTAGAAACATCAATGAGAGAGAAACATCGATCAGCTGCCTCCTGCACACTCCCTACTGGGTATGTGCCCGCAACCAAGGTACATGCACTTGACTGGAATCGAACCTGGGACCCTTCAGTCTGCAGGCCAACACTCTATCCACTGAGCCAAACTGGTCAGGGCTATAAAAAAATCTTTATTGAGATTGCATGAATTTATACATTTATGAGGTGAAAAAATAATACTTTTAAAATAGGATATCTCTCCATCAATCATTTTGATATGTTAAATATTAATTTATTATTTTTAATTATATTTAATGCATTATTAGCCATAAAGTATCTCACATATATTAGTTTGATTATTACTTGTGTTTACCAACATGTTACTTTTCAAATGGGATATTTTCTGTTTCATTACATTTGTAATTGATTATAAATTGATTATAAATTTGTAAATGTATTTGGAAATTGCATTAATTTTTGTTGCTATCATGTATTGAGTAACCTGCTGAACTCTGTTCTTTTTTAATATATTTATATTGATTTCAAAGAGAAAGGGAGAAGAGAGAGATAGAAACATCAGTGATGAGAGAGAATCATTGATTGGCTGCCTCCTGTGTGCCCCACACTGGGGATCGAGCCTGAAACCTGGGCATGTGCCCTTGACCAGAATGAAATCTAGGACCTTTCAGTCCTCAGCCCGATGCTCTATCCACTGACCCAAGCCGACTAGGGATGAACTCTCTTCTTAGTGCTATTTAGTTTCCAGGTATTTATCTTGATTTTAAGTAGAATATCACAATCCCTGCTAATAAAAATAGCTTTGTCTTTTCATTACAATATGCCTGTTTCATTTCCTCTGTATTGGTTGAATTGTTAACTTATGAGAATATTTCTAATTGTTCAACACGAAATATAAATGTTTCTCCTAGATACTCTATATTAAGATTTAAAAATCTTAAATATTGGAATTTTAAAAAATCTGAGATGGACATTAAATGTTACATTTAAACCTTCTCATTTGATTAATCATCAGGGTATAGTATTTATTTTATTAAAATCCCTTTATAAATGATACTATTTTATTTTATCTATTTTTAAATGTTTTCTCTCTTCTTTTTTTATTAGACTTCCAATAGTGTGTCCATCTATGACAACCTACTTTTCATACATATTATGTAATATCTATGCTCTTTGTTGATTTGTATTTATATTTACCTTAAATTTAATTACCTTCAGTTTGTTCTTTTTATTTACTTACATCGCTTTTGATTTTTTTTCTATTTTTCCTAGTTGAGACAGAAATGCACTAGTTCCCCAAGGCTGCCATAACAAAACACCACAAAATGAGTGGCTTAAAACAACAAAAACTTAACTGTCTCTTATATGTGGAGGCTAGAGGTCTGAAATCAAGTTGTTTGCAAAGTCATTTTTCCTCTGAAATTTGTAGGGGAACTTTCTTTGTCTATTCCCAATTTCTGGTGATTTACTGCTAATCTTTGGGAATCATCTGTTTCATATAACTCTAATTTTTGGCCTTTGTTATCAAATAGTAACCTCTGTGTGTTCACATGGTTATCTTATAAGACCCAGTCTTGTTGTAGAGGCCCACCCTACTCAAGTATGACCTCATCTTATCTTAAATAATAATATCTACAGTGATCCTATTTCCAAATAAGGTCACATTTTAGGGTGCTGAAGATTAGAACTTCAACATACCTTTTTTGGGAGATTCAATCCTTAACAAGGATTTAGTCTCTTGATCCTTACTCTCTTTGTTTCTATTAATTAATGCTATTAATTTTTATCTGACTATTGCTATGACAATATCACTTAAGATTTGATATGTATCTCAGAAAATTCTTTCACAGTGGAAGAGTTCTGTTATTGTTACTTTAAGGATAAATATCTTTTCTTTTAGGACTAAGGAAGAATTTTTCTTGATGATAATTATCAGAGAAAGAGCAGAGAGATAAAAAAATTACTTTCATAAAATATTGCCAAAACATAGTATGAAAGATAGTATGTGAAGACTATCATAAAAAATGAGGATATTACATATTTATATATCAAAATGGAGATGAAACATGAGATAATTAAAAGTCTCAAGAATTTGATAGCCTATTGCAATGAAGGAGGATCAGATGCAATATTGTAAAGCCAGTCACATGAATACATAGGCAAAATAGAGGAATTGTGGCAAATGGTAATGCTTCAACCATGATACTAACCATTGGCCCTAAAGGAGACTTCCAGAATGCTACTGGCAAGACTAAAGCACTGTTTAGTCTTATAGAAAGTTGAATTATAGGAAAGTTTCCAAAATGAAATCTCAACAAAGTTAAAGGATTTATTTATTAAAAATGTACACAGGGTATAGCCTGGATCTCAAAAATACGTTATCATTTCATAAGTGGAATTGGGGATACAATAAGATGTCAGATGAATTATTTCATAAAGCTTTGGGTTTGATGAATAGCTGTACTGTCTTGAGCACAAACACCTTACATCTTTACTGACATGTTTGAAAATTTGCTCTAGAAAGAGTTTTAGGCTGAGTCTGAAGTTGTAACCAAATAGTTCAGTAGCCAGCACTGTGTTTGCTCTACATGATAGGCACTAATAAAAGATTACTTAAAAGAAAAAAATCAATCAATCAATAGCCTGGGGTTAAAAGGAGATAGTGCTATAAAATTTCTGACACAGCAGTATACCCTAAAGGTCTGTTTGTTCAAATACTTTGGGAGTTTTGGAAACCTTAAACAGTTCATTACTCTCAGCAGATGTGATATTTAATGGCTGTTTTATGGTAACCTAACATAGCTATAAAAATAATCATTTAGACAGGATCATCATGAATAAATTGCATAGCTTTGTGTGTAATCCTACATCTAGTTGTGCAGAGAGTTTTTAACTCTCAAGCAAAGTAATCAAATCTAATAAAAGAGTAATATGCAAATTAACACTCACTCCATCACACCTAAACCACACCCACCAGCCAAGCCATGCCCGCCAGCCAATCAGAGTGACTATATGCAAATTAACCCAGCCAAGATGGCGGCTGGCAGCCACAAAGGTAGAGCAAACAGGAGGCTTCATTGCACCAGCAATGGAGGAAACTGTCTGCCTAGGCTGGCTGTAGCCTCTGCTCAAGGCAACAAAGTTTCAATTATAGAAGGTAAATAACCCCCAGAAACCTGCTTCCAGCCAGCTTTGCTGGAACATTGGGTCAATGGAAACTGTGGCCTGCCTTCAAACAGCCTTCAGCCCCTCACCCAGGCTGGCCAGGCACCCCAGCAGGAACCCACTCCCTGAAGGGTATGTGGCCAGTCTGAAAACGGCCCTTAGCCCCTCACCCAGGTTGACCAGGAACCCCAGCGGGAACCCCACCCTGATCCAGGATACCCTTCAGGGCAAACTAGCTGGCCCCCACCCGTGCACCAGGCCTCTATCCTATATAATCCTATACAATAAAAGGGTAATATGCAAATTGATCATAACAGCAGAACGACTGGGAATGACTGGTCACTATGACACACACTGACCACCAGGGGGCAGACGCTCAATGTAGGAGCTGCCCCTGGTGGTCAGTGCACTCCCATGGGGGGAGCTCTGCTCAGCCACAAGCCAGGCTGATGGCTGCCAGTACAGTGGTGGTGGTGGGGGCCTCTCCTGCCTCAGCAGCACTAAAGATGTCTGACTGCAGCTTAGGTCTGCTCCCCAGTGGCAAGTGGCATCCCCCGAGGGCTCCCAGGCTACCAGAGGAATCTCTGACTGCCCTCTTAGGCCCAATCGCCAGGGAGCAGGCTTAAGCCAGCAGGTGGACATGCCACTAGGATCTGAACCAAAAATGCACACTCTTCTGGCTTGTTGAGTATTTTTCTACGGCATATGTTAGTTATGCTGTTTATTTAGGTGAAATTATTCTAAATGTTCCATAGCACATTTGCAATTTCCAAATAAAGGAAACAGTTGTTTTGTGAATAATATTTTCATTATTATAGGTCATAAATGGTACCTCACAGTGTCATTCCCTATCCTTCACAAGCTAGTTCTGCTTTTGTTCACTCTTCTCTCCCACTGCAGACAATAACCTCTGATTTATGATATCAACTTATACATATGCAACATTGCAGTTATATTTAGAAAAACAAAACCTCCTCCCCACAACTAATTTTTGGTCTGGCTAAGCCTTATTTATGCTGTTTTTAGTTCTTGAGTTAAATGGCATTTACTCAAAGAAAGCTTTCCTAATGAGACTCCTCATCTAAATTAGGCTTTCGTCTGTTATACTCTTTCCTAATCAATTTTTTCTTTCAGTATTTGGAATTTTAAGTTTTATGTATATTGCTCTTTTATTGAAGGTCTGCAAGGACTTTACATTATTATGAGTTAACATACTGCTTGATGCATGGTAGGCTTGCAATAAGTATTTAAAATGAATAAACTAATGAACGTTTTATATTCTCAATGAAGAAATGAAAATAAGTGAGTTATTAATGAAGCGTGTAAAATAGTGACTAGCACTAGTAAGTGCTCCATAATTTTTTTAGATTGAAAACTTATGCAGGATGAATTCACAGAAGTGGAATTGCTGGAGCACAGGTTATCTGCACAGTATTTGTAAATGCAATTAATTAAATAAATTTTGAAATATAATTTACATACCTCAAAATCCATTTTTAAGTGTAAAATTCAGTGATTTTCATGTAAATATTTTTAATAAAAATAAATTTTGAAATGGCCAGACCCACAGCTTATGCTAACAGAAAAATACTGATGATATATTTAGGGTCATTTTGTGTTTTTTTATAACTTTTTTTCCAGATTCTTACTTCAAAGGCAAAATTTGGAAATGCTGGAAAAAGTAAATAGACATAATCACTATGAGTTTTTTCTTCATCCCTCAAAACCACATTTCTTAGCGAGTGGGATATTTTTATCACTGTTTATTTATTATTATTTTAAAAATTCTTTATTGTTTAAAGTATTACTTAAGTCTCCTTTTCCCCCCATTGATCTCTCCCCAGCCACTCTCACCCCCCCAGGACATGCCCTCATCCCCTTATTGTCTGTGTCTATTGGTTAAATTCATATGCATGCACACAAGTCCTTGGGTTGATCTCTTACCCACCACACCCCTCTCCTCCTTTTCCCCCAGCCTTTACTCTTAGGTTGGATGCTCTGTTCAATACATCTGTGAACTCTGCCTCTATTTTTGTTCATCAGTTTATGTTGTTCATTATATTCCACATATGGGTGAGATCATGTGATATTAATCATTCTCCAACTGGCTTATTTCACTTAGCATAATGCTCTCCAGTTCCATCCATGCTGTTGCAAATGGTAAGAATTCCTTCTTTTATAGCAGAGTAGCATTCCATTGTGTAGATTTACCAGTTTTCTAATCCACTCATCTGCTAATGGGCACTTACACTGTTTCCAAATCTTAGCTATTGTAAATTGTGCTGCTATGAACATAGGGGTGCATATATCCTTTCTGATTGGTGTTTCTGGTTTCTTTGGATATATTCCTAGAAGTGGAATTGCTAGGTCAAATGGGAGTTCCATTTTTTATTTTTTGAGGAAAAGCCACAGTGGCTGCACCAGTCTGCATTACCCACAAGCAGTGTACTAGGGTTCCTTTTTCTTGCCAGCACTTGTTTGTTGATTTGTTGATGATAGCCATTCTGACAGGTGTGAGATGGTACCTCATTGTCGTTTTGATTTGCATTTCTTAGATGATTAGTGACTGAGCATGCTTTCATATGTCTCTTGACCTTCTCTATGTCTTCTTTCGAAAAGTGTCTGTTTAGTGCCTTTGCCCGTTTTTTGATTGGATTATCTTTTGTTAAGTTATATGAATTCCCTATAAATTTTGGAGATAAAACCCTTATCAGATAAAACATTGGTAAATATGTTCTACCATGCAGTGAGCTTTCTTGTTGTTTTGTTAATGGTTTCTTTTGCTGTGCAGAAGCTTTTTATTTTTATGTAATCCCATTTGTTTATTTTCTCCTTAGTTTCCATTGTCCTAGGAGCTGTACCAATGAGATATTGCTATGACGTATGTCTGATACTTTGCTGCCTGTGGATTCCTCTAGTATTTTTATGGTTTCCTGTCTTATGTTTAAGTCTTTTATCCATTTTGAGTTTATTTTTGTGTATGGTGTAAGCTGGAGGTCTAGATTCATTTTTTTTTTTTTGCATATATCTGTCCAATTTTCCCAGCACCATTTTTTGAAGAGACTGTCTTGACTCCATTGTATGTTCTTACTTCCTTTGTCCAATGTTAATTGGGCATATGGGTTGGGTCAATTTCTGAGTTCTCTGTTCTGTTCCATTGGTCTATATGTCTGTTCTTGTGCCAGTACCGGGCATTTTTAGAGCAGTGCTTTGGTAATATAGCTTGATATCTGATATTGTGATCCCTCCAACTTTATTGTTCTTTCTCAGAATTGCTGCCACTAGTAGGGGTCTTTTTTATTCCTTATGAATTTTTGAAGAGTTTGTTCTAGGTCTTTGAAATAGGCCATTGTATTTTAATGGGGATTGCATTGAATCTATAGATTGCTTTGGGTAGTATGGACATCTTGATGATGTTGATTCTACCAGTACATGAACACAGTATATTCTTCCATTTGTTTATCTCTTCCTCTATATCTTTTTAAAGTGTCCTATAGTTTTCTGAGTATAGGTCTTTTACCTCCTTAGTTAAGTTTATTCCTAGGTAGCTTAATTTTTTGTTGTTGCAAGGGTAAATGGGATTGTTTTATTAGTTTCTCTTTCTGTGAGTTCATTATTGGTGTATAAAAAAGCCATAGATTTCTGGGTGTTAATTTTGTATCCTGCTACATTGCCGAATTCATTTATTAATTTTTGATCCAGCCTTTAGGGTTTTCTATGTACAATATCATGTCATCTGCAAATAATGACATTTTTACTTCTTCTTTTCTGATTTGGATACCTTGACTGATCACTATGGCTAGCATTTCCAGTACTATGTCAAACAGTAGTGGTTAAAGTGGGCATCCCTATCTTTTCCCTGTTTTTAGGGGAAATGGTTTTAGTTCTTGAACATTGAGTATAATGTTGGCTGTAGGTTTGTCATATAAGGCTTTTATTATGTTGAGGTATGATCCTTCCATTCCCACTTTGCTTAGAGTTTTTATCAGGAAAGAGTGTTGGATTTTGACAAATACTTTTTCTGTATCAATTGATATGATGTGATTTTTGTCTCTCAATTTGTTTATGTGATGTATCACTTTTATTGATTTGCAAGTATTGTACCAGCTTTGCATTCCCAGAATTTATCCCACTTGGTCATGGTGTATGATCTTTCTGATATAATGCTGGATCTGATTTGCAAGACTTTTGTTGAGGATTTTAGCAGCATTGTTCATCAGGGATATTGCCCTGTAATTCTCTTTCTTTGTAGTGTCTGTATCTGGTTTTGGGATTAGGGTAATGCTGGCTTCATAGAAAGAGCTTGGAAGTGTGCCTTTCTCTTGAATATGTTGGAATAGTCTGAGAAGGCTAGTTTTTAGTTTTTCTTTGAATATTTGGTAAAACTCCCCTGTGAAGACATCCCGCCCACGGCTTTTGTTTGCTGGAAGTTTTTTGATTACTGTTCAATTTCATCAGTAGTTACTGGTATATTCAGGTTTTTTGATTCTTCATGATTGAGTTTTGGAAGATTGTATTTTTCTAGGAATTAGTCCATTTTCTTCTAGGTTGTCCAGATTGTTGGAGTAGAGTTGTTCATAGAATTTTTTTATGATCCTTTGTATGTCTGTGGAGTCAGTTGTTACTTCCCCTCTTTCATTTTTGATTTTATTTGGAGCCTAGATAGAGGTTCATCAATCTTGTTTATCTTTCAAAGAACCAGCTCTTGGTTTTATTGATCTTTTGTGTGTTTTTTGACTCTATGTTGTTTATTTCTGCTCTGATCTTAGTTATTGCCTTCCTTCTGCTTACTTACTCTGGGCTTTTCTTGTGGCTATCTTTCTAATTCTTTAAGTTGTAGGTTTAGATAATTATAACTTATTTATTTATTTATTTGGTAGGCCTGTAGAGTTATGAACTTCTCTCTCAGGACTGCTTTCACTCTGTTCCATAGATTTAGGATTGTTGTGTTTCATTGTCATTTGTTTCCAGGATGCTTTTTATTTCTTCTTTGATCTCTTTGGTAACCCAATCATTGTTGAATAGCATGCTATTTAGCTTCCAAGTGTCTATTTTTTTCCATTGTTTGTATTGAAGTTGATTTCTAATTATATGCCATTGTGACCTGAGAAGATGCTTGACATGATTTCTCTCTTCTTAAATTTGAAAAGTCTTTGTCTGTCTTTGAAAATGTCCCATGTGCACTTGAGAAGAATGTATATTCTGTAGCTTTGGGGTGAAATGTTCTGAAGATATCAGTTAGTTCCATCTGAACTAGTGACTCATTTAGGATTGCTATTTCTTTGCTGGTTTTTTGTTTAGAGGATTTATTCAGGGTGTTAACGGGGTATTTAAGTCCCCTACTATGATTGTATTGCTATCAATCTCATCCTTGATATCTTCTAGAAGTTTTTTTACGTATTGGGTGCTCCTGTATTGGGTGCATGTGTGTTTATCAGAGTTACATCACTTTATTCTAAGGGGCACACTTGATTGTCCAAACCCTTGTTGTAGATTAAGACATATTGAATTAATTAACTAATGCTTTATATTTTATAAAATAGGGATGGGGTAAACTGCTGCCCTTTTTAGAGCAGCTGTCCCAGCCTCAGTGTGGCTCCCTGACCACTCCTCCATGACATCCTGGATCCCACAGGACCTAAATTGCTAGCTTAGGAAGTAGAAAGATATTTCAGATTGGGTGCTTTGGCTAACTAAAACTTGGTTTCAGTGGTATACAGTAATAACTAATTTTGAAGAGCTAGAAATTCTTTATTATGATAAAAAAAACACAACCTAACATTTAGGGAGATACGTATGTAGTGGTGGGTTTATTATGTGTCACAGTCATTGATTGCCACCCCTCTTCCTGCTGCCAACCTTTCAGCTCCTCCCTCAAGGTGCTGAGAAATGTGTTGGTGTCAGAAACAACAGCATCCCTTATTGCCCCTGAGTGGTTGTCCTTTGTCAGCTAGTGATGCAAGGAGAAGACCCATTGGAATAAGCTTCCTGGTGTTTGTGAGGGGGCAGTGGCACCATAAGCAAGCTGAGAGTAGTGTAACAGGTAACAGGGAATTAATGCTGAACAGAATGGTTAAACCTTTCTGAAACTTTGTTAGGATAATTGATCATAGTATCTCTAGAGCCCAAGAGATGGGCAGCTTCCTGAGACCCTTTTTTGTCTTTTGAACTGAATGAACTCTAGATGTGGTTAAAAAAAATAGCAGCAAAAAAACAAAACAACTTACTGCAATACAACCCTAGGGAGTAATGAACCCTCATTCCCAAGTGTTTTAATGCTATTTTAGGTAGTACTTTTCATATAATGACAACTATTTTAAAATGCTACAATATACATATAGGATTTGACCTTTGTAGGAGGTATTCAGTCAGCAGTTAGAGAACATCCCTTATAGATATTACACAAGGAAAAAGTTAGATCTAATGACTTTTAAGATACTTTGAAATATTTCAATGCTATGAAAACATTATCAGAATAATTATAATTCCATTTTGTTATGCTTAAATTTTTAAATTAAGTTAATGGTTTTTTAAAAAAGTAATCTCAGTTCATTATTAAAGTTACAGTTTATTCTGCTAGTTTTAAACTTTTATTTATGAAGCACTACATTCTTCAATGACAATGACTCTTGCTTTTTATTTCCAAAATGGGGCAAATGATTCACATGGATGTCAAACTTTAAATGCACTCATGCTTAAATTTGGAGATTAATTGAATCAAGGGGATATTCAGCATTTTATTAATTTCAGTATAAGTTGAGAAATAAGACACATTTATAAACACTATATTATCTACAATATCTAGTACCTTTCATAACTGTCATTTTTTTAAAGATATGGGTAAATACATTAAGTCATAAAAAATGTTTGGCCTTTTTTTGGAATGACAAATATGAACTTATATAATAAATTATGAGGACTACTACTTAGATAATATCTAGGTTAAGAAAAATAAAGAGAATAGAGAATTCTTTCAGGAAATTGATTTTTATATCATTTTCAATTAAAGCCTTATTGCTGATTAAAATATTAATATTTTAATACACCAAATATTGTAACATATATCTTATAATATTGTTATTTTAGTTATATGCATATGAACACTCTCAAGATTTATACTATAGCCCTAGCCAGTTTGGCTCAGAGGATAGAGTGTTGGCCTGCGGACTGAAGGGTCCAAGGTTTGATTCTGGTCAAGGGCACATGTCCAGGTTATAGGCTTGATCCCCAGTGGGGGGTGTGCAGGAGGCAGCTGATCAATGATCCTCTCTCATCATTGATGTTTTTATCTCTCTCTCCCTCTTCCTTCCTCTCTGAAATCAATAAAAATATATTTAAAAAAAGATTTATCCTCTATTAAACATAAACTTAGGTATACAGATCAAGTTTTATATGGAATTAAAGAACATTGGTCTTTCGTTATATATGTAATCTTTTCTCTTTAAGTCAAATTCCTATACTTTGATATACTTTCTTTTTTCACTGTTATTTTTTGAGTAGTTTCAGAACCTTTTTGGATATACAAGTGTTTCCTGAAAAACTCTGAGAGTGTAGAACTTTACCTCTATTTTATTTAACTGTCATATGGCTTCAACACATTTTTAGATGTTTTCTACACCAAGAAGGTAGTTTCATAAGAGCTGTTTTGCACAAGACATAGGAAGTTGAACCACTTAGGAAGAAATCCTGGTTCTGAGTTGATTCTGTCATCTCCATGGCTATTATATGTATTTTATCTATTATAAAAGGTGCATGGGAACTTTCTTCTGATTGCTTCTGATTATTTCAGAATCTTAATCATTTTATTTGTTTATATAAAAGTCTTCTGTTGAATTGAACAAGCCAGTGTATATTGTTGTTCTATAATAAGTTAAATTAAATTTACTATAGATCATTTTCTCTTTAAATTTCTGACAAGTTCATCATGTAGTTTTAGGATATACATAAAATTTTACCAAAAGCAGTTTTCTATTTTGTACTTTCATGAGCTAGATTTTCTTTTACTTGTATAATTCTTTAACTTTTCTGTCATTTTACTTATCTTACTGGTATAATCTTCAGTCCAGTTTATAAAGCATTTAATAAGAAAGCACTGTGGAAACTGAACCTATAAATAAAGATGCATTCAGCAACATTTTCTCTCAGGCTTTATGTGCAATCTAA
>PVJC01025437.1:0-24788 GCA_004026665.1 Murina feae | reverse complement strand
GGGAGGCAGGGCTGCAGCCTCAGGGGAGGGCTCCCTTCAGCAGGGCCAGCCTGGGGGCAGCTACTCTCTTCAGTGTTGCTCAGACCGCCTCTAGTGATGGGCCAGTGTTTCGGTTTGTTTCCAAATCAGAGCAGACTAATACTTCTGTAAACTAATATAATAAAAATGTACTGGGGGAGGGAAGATATAGAAATACAAGTTCAATTTAAAAAATTATTCTGTTCATCATGTTTTAAGTTGCTCGATCACATTGCTCTAATGCTTATAAATGCTTCCTCTCGTGTTCTTGCCAGGGACTGGGGACAACCAGCGGACGGCATCTGTGGAACTCTCTGAGTGCCTCCAGGGGTCCTTCCCACAGCCTCCACCCACCCCAGGCCCAGCCTCGGTCTCCCTCTCACACCCGGGCTGACATTCCTCCTGCCTCTCTAACTGTACAGCAACGACCAGCCAAGGAGATGCAGGTGAGGTGTAGGGCACAGAGCTTCCTGTCTCACCCCCATCCTGGTTCCTGGTCTCTTTATAAAGGGAGGGGCCTGTCCCTGTTATAAGTCTGACACCAATTCAGATTCTGCCACCAATTCCAAGGGTGTTTTTTCTAAACCTCCAACACTGAACTCAGTTCTGACACTCCCCGCCTGGAGAGCCCTCAGGCCTCCTGTAGGATGGCGGCCCCGCCCCCCACCTCAGACACCAATAGCAAGTCCAGGTTGCCTGCCACCCGGGCTTCTGACCAGTAATCGCTTGGAGGGTCCAAGGGTCCCCTCCTTGGGTTCAGTTAATTTGCTTAGAGCAGCTCACAGAACTCAGAGAAACAGTGTGCTAATTAGATTACCGTTTATCATAAAACGACTTAACTCAGGAACAGCCGGTGGAAGAGGCGAGCAGGAAGAGCATGAGGGGAGGTGCGGGTAGCATCCACACCCTCCCCAGGCTCCACCCTCGCAGCACCTTCATATACTCATCAGGCCAAAGCCCCCCCAAACGATGTCCTTCTGTTTTCAACGGAGGCTTCCTTACATAGACAGTCATGACTGATTACATCATCACCCAGTGGGGACGGAGTCATCCTCCAGCCCCTCTCGCCTCCCCAAGGTCAGGGGGTGGGAGTGGACTTGCTAACCCCCTAACACAGGCTGCTTCACCTGGCAACCAGCGCCCTCCTTAGATGCTTTCCAAGAGTCACCTCGTTACACACACTTGGGTGTGGCTGAAAGGGGGTCATTACCAATAATAATAAGATATCGTTAATGCTTTCATCATTTAGGAAATTCTAAGGGCTTCAGGCGCTCTGTGCCAGAACTGGGAGCCCCCAATGTGTATGTCTTATTGTAACCCAAAACATCACCCTGACACTGGACCCAGTCAGCCTTTGCTGGACCAAGCAGGAAATGAGCCCCTTACTGAGGGTCTGTCTGGGGGGAAGGAGCAAAGCTGGCCCGCAGGTCCCAGGCTGGCCCGCAGTGGAACACGGCTGTGTGTGGGCACTCGGAGAGTCAGGAAGTCAGAACCACAGGAGACACAGCCACGCCAGTCTCATCCTCAGCCAGAGTCCACAACTGACTACAGTTTGGGGCGGATGGTTCAGGTAGAATTCTCCCCTACCCCAGCGGGGGAATTCAGGTGGAATTCAGTAGCATGACTAATTGAATGCATCTGGGTTTTTCCATCAGATCTGGGTTCAAATTTGGGTTCGGCCATTAACTCGCTACGCGAGTGTGAGCACGTTAACTGATCTCTGGGAACCCTGGTGTCTCCTCATCTCTGAAGTGAGCATCATCCTCCCTCCCTACACATAAGGACTGCAAGCACGTACGTGTATAAGGACCTACCTGGGAGGCAGACACTGGGGAGGTAAGTTACAGAGAGTGGCTACAACGGTAATCAATGGTATTGACACACAGCCTCCAGGGAGTCTAGACAAATAAGATCGCGTTCTTACTCTTACCAAGTCTGGAACATCCCCTTACCTGTCCACTGCCCAGTGACAGAGGGGGCTGCTGTCCTGTGGGGACAAGTAGCTGAGGGCCAGGGATTGCCCCACCACCCGGATGGAGAACAGTAGCCCTGGGTTCTGCCAAGAGAAAAACGGGGAGGGGGTCATCAGGCCTGCTGTTTTCAATGAGGCTCTTAGTGCAAATACATTGCTCAAAAAAAGTAAGCCTTTCTGTTTAGAGTCTATTTTGAATAGTCCCTTAATAGTTGGTATTCAAAACCTGGATGCGTGAGGAGTTCATGCTTTTGAAGATGCACAGTCTCTTTTCACATAGTGATCGAACACTGTCGAACGCAGTGCATTTGTTTCCCTGAGGGATAAGCACACTGTTCTTAAGTAACCTGTGTTTCATTGGAATAGACGCTGGAAAAATAAACCAAGTATGTTCATGACTATTGATCGGTAATTTAACTAACTTTAAGCAATTATCATCACCAAATTACCAAAATGAGCCAATAATCTAAAACCAAATTAGCATGTATTTTACACTCCAGATGCCAATAAACACTTCAGAGCAAGCCACATGAGGGAAATAACAGCTGTTTTTATTCTAAGTTCCTAATGCTTATTTCTGGTCCCAAAAATACCATCCAGCTTCTAACTAAAGACCCAACACACTGCTACTATTTGACATCGAAATGAATGTGATCTATATAAACATTTACAAGATGAGTGAAAACAAGTTAAAGAATGGTTTTCCAACCCAGTTATTACGGTTCAGGGTATGGGTGGCCAGAGCCTCTGGTGGGAGCTCAGGGCACAAGGCAAGACCCACGCTGGACAGGACACCCTTCCATCACAGGGTGCTCACACCCCACTCACACCCACACTCGCTCAGACTGAGACAATTCAGACACCCTTCACCTCATGTGCATATCATTGCGATGTGGGAGAAAACCGCACGCGCGCGCACACACGGGGGAGGAGTGTGCAGACTTCCCCGAGACAGTGGCCCCAGCCTTGTTATTTGAGGACTTGCTGTGCTTCCTATGGAGAAGCTGGTTCAACCTGGGGGGACTCTTTTTCCTGACACTCCTAGTTGAGCTTTGCTGGTTGGATGGCAACACAAGGCCTCTGCAGTGTGTGGAGGCAGCTTACTCAAAGAAGCTTAGAGAGTCGCCATAGACATGCCTGGGCAAAGGATAACTCTCTCCTTTCATAATTCACGCAAGGTAAGCCTGTCCAGCAAATGGGCCATTTGTGTACGAGACACTTTCCTCTCTTCTCTCCTTGGCTGGAGATATTCATTTCAGAACCTCCACTACATGCTCACTATTTTTCATCTCTTCGGTTCAAGGATGTGAATTCCGAATTCTTTCCAAATGATTAGCATATGGAGCCAGTAGTGACTGTATAACTAAAAGCATTATGAGTTCCATGGGTGGGCTAGCATGGGAAGCTCGCAGCCAACCATTCAGCATACATTATTCCTACAGAAAATCCTTCCAACCACAT
This sequence comes from Murina feae, assembly GCA_004026665.1. Taxonomy (NCBI): domain Eukaryota; kingdom Metazoa; phylum Chordata; class Mammalia; order Chiroptera; family Vespertilionidae; genus Murina; species Murina feae. The sequence goes on along the minus strand of PVJC01025437.1, from coordinate 21,337 downwards.
GTTTACCAATGACAGGAAAGGCGTCCACAGCTGAGTTGGAGATGACCTGCAACAGAATTTTGCTGGCACCACCGATCGCCTGATTGGCTTCTGAAGTCAAAATGACTGCAGGGTGCAGAGGCCAAGGCCCACGTGTGTCCAGCGGAGAATGGGACAGCTGGGTTCAATGCTCACATGACTGTGGTTCATCCACTTTCAAGAATCAGGGGCACAGGGTTCGGGGGAGGCTACAGCTATTCCTAGAGACCATGACCTACTTAGAGAGAAGCTGTGTTTCTAATTTGGGCTCTGGCAGAGCTGCTGGGCAGAACAAGAGCGAAGTCCCTCAGAGCTAATGATGGGTACGAATGCAGGGAAGGTCTTTCACAAAATGGTATTGGGAGTGGATCCTAAATGTACGGTTTTCCCTGAGCACGAAGCAACATGAAGTATAAAGAATTATCACTAAGTTTGGTGCATCCCCCAGATGAAAAGTTCTAAGAGAATAGCTGGGGGAGGAGGGGTCCCAAAATATCAGTCACTGACCTGTCCCTCAAAATGTCAACATCTTCTACGCCAGGCAGCTATGGGATTAGTTGCTGATACTATAGGGGCTATAGGAATTGGTTTCAAAATATGTTGTTTTCATTGAAAACTAACAACGTGCAATAAATAAATGCAAGGCAAAAAGGTGTTTTGCCTTGAGTTTCTCCGTTATTCAAAAACTGGCCAAAACTATTTTAAAACTAAGCTTTAGATCTGGACAGGAACATTCATTTTCCACATAAATTACCAAGTCCCTTGAAGTTTTTGACCCAAACATAAAAGTTACAATTTATGACAATAAGCTGTCCTACGGTAAGCCATAAATGTACAAAAGTGAGAAGAATAATGTAAATCCCACACTTTACTCCAATGGTGTTTTGTAAGATTTAAGGAGAAAAAAATCTGTCTGTGAAAGGTATTTTGTAAGGCTGTGAAGAGTGAGCCGCTACGGGTCATGAATTGGCTATTTCCTTGCATGTAAATCAAAGTTATTTTATACAATAATGTGAATACTTATTAATAGCAAATTCTGGTTTCTCCTGAGCTACACCTAGCTTCCCACCTCATCTTCATCCCCTCACAACAGACATATACACACACACACACTGACCTGCCTCATACATACACACTGACCTGCTACACACACACACACACACACACACACACACTGACCTGCCTCATATACACACACACTGACCTGCCTCATACACATACACGCACATGCTGACCTGATACACACACACTGACCTGCCTCACACACACACACTGACCTGCCTCATACACACACACTCTGACCTGTTACACACACACACACACACTGACCTGTCATACACACAGCCACATGCACACACACACACTGACCTGCTGTCCAGAGGCCTCGCCCTTCATGAGATGGCGGACCTTGCTGAGAATGCACTGCTGGAGCTGGACCCAGGAGATGGTTCTGTCTTCCCTGATCAGGAATGGTGGCCCAAATCTGAAAATCCAAGGACATCAAGTTATTTCAGCAGAGGGAAAGCCAACAGGTGTGACCTTTGCTCTATCATAGCTCCTCTCCACTGGCTAAGAGCTAAACACCAGGCATAACGCAAAGCTGCCCATCAGAGAACCTCGCTGTCTATGGAGACACTGAGGTGGAAACAGAGGCTGAGGAGACACTGCAGGGCAAAGAGATGCTCCAGGTGTCAGCGCTGGGGAACTCTCTCTCCCTAGAAGAGCGCACAGCAGGAGAGCATTGCAGCCAGAGGAAAGCGAGGCGGGGATGAAGCCAGAGGGGAGCAGCCCAGTGGCACTGACGCCTGTGCATCAGGACTATCGTCATCACTGGGAAAGGCTTCACGTCCCACGCTCACGGGCACGCTGCCGTGAGCTTCCAATGCTGAGAACGCCCAAAGCGGTCAGTTCCAGCTCAGCCATGGGAACTCTGGGCACATCCCTGACTGCTGACGGTGCCGTGACCACACCACACATGGTTCTGTGAAGCGTCGGTGGGTTAAGAATGTGAAGCTGCCCTAGCCGGTTTGGCTCAATGGATAGAGCGTCAGCCTGTGGACTGAAGGTCTCGAGTTTGATTCCAGTCAAGGGCACAGGCACAGGTGGCGGGCTCGATCCCTAGTAAGAGGCGTGCAGGAGGCGGCCGATCAATGATTCTCTCTCATCATTGATGTTTCTATCTCTCTCTCCCCCTCCTTTCCTCTCTGAAATCAATGAAAATATTTTTTAAAAAAGAAAAAGAAAGAAAGAAAGAATGTGAGGCTGTAGAATAAACTTTGCATGAGTCTCAGGTGCTGTGTCCGGACAGGCAAGCACACTGGGCCACCCACTGTTGTGCGGACAGATGGGGTTATCCGCTGTGTCCTCTACTGATAGGCATTCAGATGGCTTCAAGTTTTTATGTAAGCAATGCTTGCTTATAACAGGACGACATGCACGCCTATACACACACCTCTGGGCGCACATGACTAATTGTTCCTTTGGGATGAAGTCCCAGAAGTAGAAATGCAAGACCGAAGCTGCCTTCCAGAACAGCCACCCCAGTGTACCGACGGGGCTGCCCCGAAGGAGCATCGCCAATCTCTAAAGCTTCTTCAGCAACCTGAAAGGTTAAGAACACATCTTGCTGTTGCAGTCAGAACTGGTACTGGCACACGAAGCGGCATGTTTTAACTTCAGCTTGTGTTTCTTCTGGAAATGCACGGGAATCTCTGAGGCTCGTGTTACTAAAAGAATTATCTCTCCCTTATCTGAGAGCTAGGTTGTATATGATGGATCCGAATCCTTTATCTGTCGTGTAATGCCGATGTTTCCTCTTGGCGCTTTGCCTTTCGAATTTGCTTTGAGTTCAAAATAGTAAATGTATTTAAAACGTGATCCTGCTCGTTTATAGACCCTGACTTAAGTGTTAAAACAGTCCCCACCCAAAGACATAAATATGCCCCTACATTATCTCCAAGCTATTTTATGGTTTCCTTTACTATAATCACCTTTCTAATCAATCTGGAATTTGCACATGTGAATTTACGGTGGGAATAAAATACTGATTATATAAAATTTAAAAAGAAATCAATGGAGTCAGCATTTTATATAGAATAATTAATTCCCTACCTAGTAATATGAAATATACCATTTCTATCATATAATATTTAAATATACTTCAGCCTAATTTGTTTCATTGATTTAAATATCTATTCTTCTGCCTGTATCACGATATTTTAATAATCACAACTTCATTCTGTTCTAAAAGAACAATCCCTCTTCTTCATTTTTCCCTCCCCCAATATTTTCTGACTATTCTTACAAGCTTATTAGTCCAGATAAATATTATATTTTATCAATCTAAAAATTTTTTATTGGAGCCATATATCTTTTAAACATTTTATTTGGACTATATAAGAAAAGCCTCTGCTTTTGTATGTTAGTTATGTAGCCAGTCACTTTCCTGAACTCTTTTGTTAGTTTTTATTCATTTTCAAGTTTTTGGTTCTCTGGACAGTGGATCTGCAAATAGCTGTAATTGTATCTCCTTACGATTACAGAGCTGAACTCTTTTTCCTTGTCCTACCATACTGCCCAAGCCTCAGTACAAAATCTCTATATATAAAAGCCCAGCGACCATTACAGTGGAACATCCAGAACTACAGGGGCTATGATGCACCCTGCAGCAGCCAACCAGCCTGATCCGGGCCCCAACTGCCCGCCCCTCCAGGTGGCCTGGCCCGATTGGTCCCCAACACCCCAATCGGGGTTGGGGGTGGCCACCAACTGCCTGCGGCCCCTCCCCCTAGCCGACCCAGACCTTGATCGGCCCCCAACACCTTTAAATCACTGCCTGGCTCCCTGGTGCATGTACATGTAGTGAAAGCACAAAAAAATAATTATCAGTCTCTTCTGTCCCCGACCAGAGTCTCCAGAGGGCTCTGCGAATACTGCAGCCAAGTGTGGAATTCTCCCTTCACAGCCCACAGCCCTAGGAGACAAACCTTCCAAGTTAGCCAAAAAGACAACCTAAGCATTAATGGGATGGTGGCCCTTTGCTGAGGAATGTAGAGAGACTGGGTGGAGATTCTGTGAAATTGTGGTACCTTGCAGATTAGGCGAGCTTCCAATCTCTCTAAGGGGTGGCCCACAGGCTGCCAGGAGCAACAGCAAAGGGTAGGCATATTCAAAAACAGAAAAACTTTTAAATAAAAACATGAAGATCATATTGGGAAACTGAGGGCAGAGCCCCAGGAAGAACGCAAAAATCATTAAAGGGCCATCCTCCACCTTGATATAGGTTTGCAAGCAACACATAAACAACATCTCATGGCACATGAAATGCAAAACAGTTCTGTTGTGGATTTTCTTTTGGTCATCCTTCAAGTATAATTAGATCCAGCTGGGGGGAAATCTATAGCTTCCAGCATTAAATCCCACAGCCAGCCCTGCTCAACAGGCCCCCATTGGGGTGGGCCAGCTGGATCCCATCTGTGCATGAATTCATGTACTGGGCCTCTAGTATAAAATAATACTGGTGGAAGCAAGAATAACTGTTCCTGAAATTAATTTTAAAAGCTTTCAATGTTTAATTGTTAAGGACAATGCTTGCCTTCTGCTTAAATTATTCCAGTCCCTATTCCTAGTTGATTAACCTTGAAAACAGGTACTTAATCAAACTAGAATTATTCTAGACAGAATTTCCAAGTACACATCTACACATTCCAGACATCATGGAAAAAGGATGCAATGAAACATACCTGCTCGCCTGCTGCCCTGACCCCACCAGGTTACAGAAGAGGATTAGCACCTTGTTCTCCCTGTGGGCAGGCAGGGTCAACCGCTGACCTGCACGGGCTGCCAGGCGAGGGGACACGGACAGACCAGGCGAAGGAGCTGAAGAGAGAGAACTACATTTGTATTCTTCAAGAAGCTACTTCGCTGGGTCAAAACCCTGCTTCTCTCGGCCCCTGTTCTCTTAACCACCCTCAGGAGACACTAGAGCACTTTAGGGGAAGGGACAGAAGGTTCATGGCACTCATGCCATGAGCACCTGGCACACTACGATCGTATAAATAGTAGAGAATTTCTGTTGTGTCAGCCGGTAATTAAAAGAATGAGAATAGGGAATTTAACGAACACTTTTCAAAGCCAATCTGGAAAATGCTCCAAAATTATTGTGGATGCTCGTATGCCTGACCAGAGCCACAGAATACCTACCCACCGTCTTCGAACGCTAACGTAAGAAGCACACACAGCAGGGTAGGAATCTTTCCCCTTGGGGAAGTAGGGGATATGGACTTCCCTCAATTTCCAGTTGGTTCTGAAAATTTGACTTATAAGTCACAGATGTGTCACCTGTGATTGAATTTGAAATGAGGGCTTATTTCACTGAGCTACAACGTCATCAATGCCAGTCAATGTCCTGTCCCAGATTCCTTGCCCAGAGTCTCTCTGTTGACCCAAAACCACCATGGACACCTGGTCCCTACACCTGTCACCTAGGCTCGCTGAGGATGCAGGGCTTGGGCACAGGATTTATCTGGGGATATGGTGACACTGGCACAGGGTCCTTGACTAATTGAGCCAAAATGTATACACTGACCTGCAATGGAAGATTGTCAGATATTGGCCATCTTAGCCAATCAAAGTCTAGTAAAGCCGAGCATCAGAAAGTGAAACTGTTAACAAAAAATCATTTATAACCTCTGTGGCCATCTGCTGCTCAAACTTACAGTTTTTACTTGAAGCACAGACCTTGAATCTCTGGAGTCTGTACACAAAGACTAACCAGCACCTATTCTGATTAATGCTCGACAAAGTGTGCTCTCAGGACAGCAGCATCCCCTGGGAACTGTTTCACCTGAAAATTCTCAGGCCCTGCCCCAGGCCTAGAGAATCAGAAAGAAACCCTGTGGGTAGGGCTCAGCAATCTGCTCAAGCAAGCCCTCCAGGTGACTCAGTTACTCATTAAGTTCTTGAAAGCCCCTGTATTCATGGAATATTTTAAAGAAATCAACCATCTATACAACAACTACCAGAGAAAATAAGCCTCCAAGTACGAAAACTAAATGTCTTATGCCTCAGGACCCACTGAGTACTCTCTCAGACCTGTAACCCACAATATTCAAGCACTAGTGTACCTGCGAGTGTTCCCCAGCCAGGTGGCAGAGGGGCATGGAAGGCATACACGTTATCTCCCTCTGCTATCGTGTTCAGGTCGTCTTCATCAAAGAAAGACCGCTGGAGTCCACTGGGGCACAGTTCAACCAGGATCACCTGGAATAAGAAGGATCGTTTTCCACCTTGATTTCTCAAAGGGAACTTAACAGATAAGAAATCTAAAAGCAAAGGGATTAAGAAGTACAAATTGGCCGTTTCAAAAGTCATGGGGATGTAAAGTACTGCATAGTGAATATAGTCACTAATATGTCATAACTATGGTATCAGATAGGTACTAGGTTTATGGGGGGGTTACTTCATAAGTTATATAAATGTATAACCACTATACTATACACTTGAAACTAATATAATATTGAATGTTAACTATAATTGAAAAGAAATTTTAAATGTTTCTAATAATAAAAGAAAAGAGACTGATAGTTTTACAACTGTCTTTTACCCTTCCCTCCCCTTCTAGCTAGTGAGAAATACTACTTATTTTTAATACTAAAATACAGTAGATGTAACAATTAGATTAAGTACAGACATCTCAACTGCAACAACAGAATATCGCACTGGCCTAGGGAAGGGTGGAGGAGGAGTTGAAACTTTAAATTTTAATACCCAGCTGAAGTATCATGCAAGATGAGCATAAAATAAAGTCGTCTTCAGATCTCCATTGAAAGAATTTCTAAAGTGTACTGCCAACATGTTTTACATTATCGTATACATGAAAAATATTTTTATGGAATACTGAGGTAAGCAGGAGAATCTGGTTTTGTAAAGGAAACGAGAGGTGACTGTGTTGAGGGTCCTGGATGCCCCAGTCCCAACTTTGTCACCTCCAGGGCTACAGGAGTCAATATCTCAGTGCACACAAACCAAGGCACACTGGCTGGAAATTCTCTTATAAAAGATACATTTCAGGTTTTAAAAAAACACAAAACTGAATCCAGAGTAATACTTGAGTTTTAAGGAGAAATGATAAACCAAAGAAAAAGGTAAACATTGGCAAATGTAAATATGCAGTGACTATATAAACCTATAATAACAACTAAACTAACTACTAAAGGAAGAACAGGGAGGAGAGATTATCCATCTACAATAATCCTAACTAATAAAAGTGTAATATTAAAATTAAGCATTTCTTCGGGATGCCTAAGCCATGCCCACCAGCCAATCAGAGTGACTGTATGCAAATTAGCCTAGCCAAGATGGCGGAGGCTGCAGCCCCAGTGTGCAGCTTCTCCTGGGCTGCGGTCTCCGCCATCTTGGGAACCTCTGTCCTGGGAAGGCATCGGGCGCCCTGGGCCTGCCGATGCCTTCCCAGGCAGAAGCCCAGGGGTGGGACCAGCCGGCCGGCCCCGAGCCTCCGTCCTGGGAGGCCATGGGCCACTCAATCGCTTCCCAGGAGGAAGCCCAGGGGCGGGACCAGCTGGCTGCCCCGAAGCTCCGTCCTGGGAGGCCATGGGGTGGCCACCGGATCACTTCCCAGGTGAATGGCCTCGAGGGTCAATAGGAGCTGTGGGCAGCCTGAAAACGGCTTTCAGCCCCTCTCCCAGGCTTGCTAGGCACCCCAGTAGGGCCCTGAATCCTGAAGGGGCTGTGGCCAGCCTGCAAACTACCCTCAGCCCCTCACCCTGGCTTACCACACCCCCATGGGGTGAGGGTCTCCACTCGGAACTTGACCAGCCTACAAACAGACAACAACCCCTCACCCAGGCTGGCCAAACACACCAGCAGGTGCACATCCCCAGAGGGGTCCCTGACTGCGAGAGGGCACAGGCCGGGCTGAGGGACCCCTCCCTCCCAGTGCACAAATTTTTGTGCACCGGGCCCCTAGTATCTAAATAAAAAAGGTATAAAGAAAATTAAAATATGCCGAGATCCTTGTGTTGCCTGGGAAAATTAAAATAAGACTTTGTTAATTATGCATTTTGATTTTTTTAAAATATAATTTTACTGATTTCAGAGAAGAAAGGAGAGGGAGAGAGAGCTAGCTACATCAATGATGAGAGAAAATCATTGATCAGCTGCCTCCTGCATGCCCCCCCCCCCAGTGGGGATCGAGCCCAAAACCTGGGCATGTGTCCTTGACCAGAATCGAACCTGGGACCTTTCAGTCTGCAGGCCGATGCTCTAGCCACTGAGCCAAACCAGCTAGAACTTCATGTTGACATCTTAATGATAACCAGTAAGAACATAGAAATATAATGTAGATGTCCCAAACCTAAAGAGATGAAATGAAGAAAAATTGCTCAATCCAAAAGAAGCAATAAAGAGAGGGGGGAAAGAAACGAAGGAAAAGTAGGGTAAATAGAAAGCATAAAGTAAGTTCACATATGTCCATGATTATATATAATATAAATGGAATAAAGTGGCCAGTTAAAACTAAATGCCAAAATAGATTTAAGTTCCAATCAAAGTGCGCTCTCCTACACTTAGGAATCCGAAGTGACATGTATCTCCCTGAACAAACAGGTCACACCTTTCAAATTCCCTGACAGTCCTTCACTCTCTTAACTATTCAAACTCTACCTCTCAGACTTTTGATTTTTTGTTACTGACACTAGAGACCCAATGCATGAAATTTGTGCAAGAGTAGCCTTCGCCACCGAGGCTGCCTTGATCCCTCCCTCGCAGCACAGCAGCTGCCTCGATCCCTCCTTCACAGCCACAGCAGCTGCCTCGATCCCACAGCTGAAGCCCCAGCTTCGTCCTGGAAGGACGTCCAGAAGGACATCAGGTCTAATTAGCATATTACATTCTTATTATTATAGATTTACACCCCCCAAGATTCTCACCTACTGTCCTACTCTCTTCTCTCTCATTCTCTCAATAGATCCCCATAGAGCACAAAGCAAGCAATACAGAGTTTTATTCACTTGAGATCCTTATAAAATGACTGGAGAGGTCAGAGAAAACTGAGGTGGAGGCAGGAAGAAGCACTGGGGTGATGGAAAAGCTCAGTAATCATAGTGTTTTACAGGATGTACATGCAGGTAAAATTTCAACAGGTTTTTAACCTTAAAGCATGTATACTTCATTTTATGTGTATTATTCCTTAACAAAACAGTTAATGGTATTTTTTAATTTGAAAAAAATCCCATAAGCTCTTTAAGGAAGTATAAAATGTCCCTTTTACAATTAAAGAAACAGAGGATCAATTACTTTGTCCAAGGTCAGAATACTAGAAAGTGACGGAATCACAATGAAAACCCCGTTCTGAGCTCTTCCCCTCATGCCACAGTGATTCTCACCATCATCACCTCTACCCCGTCCTTTCATGGCGGGACCCCTGTTACAAGCTCTGTCCTTCAGAGTCACGGGGAACCCAATCTTTACCAACCATAGCCAATCCCCCAAAGCTCCCCTCTCGTGTCACACATCCTCAGTTCCCTCAGTGGTCCTCATATTCCACTGATTGTCCCTTCGATAACCTGGCTTATATTCTTGGGAGTGAAAATATAGACTAGTGACTCGGGCTCTGATATCAAACCATCCATGTTCACAACCTGGCTCAGCGGTGTGACCCTGGGCAAGTCACCCAACCTCTCCATGCCTCTTCTTTGCTCACTGGTAAGTGAGGACAACGGCAGTATCTACTTCACAGGATGTTGTGAGAATTAAATTGGCTGCGGATATAAAGTGCATAGAGTAGTGCCCAGCGCTTACTAAGCACTGAGGGGAATTACTGTAGTTGCATTCACCATCACCTTCTTGGAAGACAAAGGTAGTGTCGTCTTTTTCTGGTTATTCTATGTAAATGCCCAGAGAGGTCAAGACCTAGTCATCACAGACACCAGGGATGACTAATCAAACAGAAACTCATGAATCATGCTGGAGTGACCTGGGAACCAGAAATCAGCCTAAGCAACCTAGACGGCTGGCTCCGTTAGCATCTCGCCCTCCAGTGACCAGGCCCCAGGCGCGTCCATCAGACCTCATCCACAGGGACGTTGCCTTCCTGGGCCACCATTTTCCTCAGGGCTGCCACTGTGCTGAGGATGGGCACCGCCAGGCCAACCCGCAGGAACCGCTGGCTCTGGGAGGGGAAGACCACGGTGACGCTCAAGAACCTGAAAAAGAGGAAAGAGTCCACATCCTTAAAGGACTGAGATGAACCGTCACCAACATCACTGACACGAGGGGTCAAGTTCAGCACCTGGGCTTCTCTCTCCTTCCAGGGCGGGTCACTATATTTCAGGTACACAGTCATTAGGTGGCAACAAAGAGCCAATTCTCCACAGATACCAGCTGAGTATCTTTCCAGCAAGTTAAAACTAAAAGGTATTTTATTTACACCCCAGCTGGTTTGGCTCAGTGGATAGAGCGTCAGCCTACAGACGGAAGGGTCCCAGGTTTGATTCCGGTCAAGGGAACTTGCCTCGGTTTCGGGTTCGATCCCTAGTGTGGGGCGTGCAGGAGGCAATCAATCAATGATTCTCTCTCATCACTAATGTTTCTATCTCTCTCTCCCTCTCCCTTCCTCTCTGAAATCAATAAAAAAAATATTTTTTTAAAAGGTATCTGATTAATAATCACAACACAGACCTACGGTCTCAAGGTTCTGTTTGTTAACAAGATAATCTTCAAGCTTCTCCTTCAGTCTGCTTCAACACTACCGACGTTGCCCTCCTTCCTTTTTTAAATTCTCCCTGGGTGATGGATGAGACAGGGCCCTTGGCTGGCCCCACGCCCTACTATCCCCATCAGCCTTACTCCTCCAGCTCCCGTTACAGCTAACTAAAAGAGCTGGGATTTGAATCCAGGCAGTCAGGTCCCAGAGTCAGGGGGTCTAACCGAAGTGCTATGATGAATCAAGTCAGGAACCTTAACTCACATCTACCGGTAGGCATCATCGACTGGTGTCACTGGTGACAGGGTAAGCCCCTATCCCGTGTGTGGCATAAACTATTGGCAGCACAGGAATTCAGAGCAGAAAAGGATTAAGATGCCAGGAAAGGCGTGAGGAGGCTGTCGTGGCTTCAGCTGCATCCTACAGATGGAGGATCTCAACAGGTAGAGGGCAAGAGAAATGGTACGTACAGAGGTGGGGAACACGGGAAGAAATGCCACCATCTAATTATGATTATTACTTTTGCTTAATCCTCACCCAATCCACTGATTTTTAGAGAGAGTGGAAGGGAGAGTGAGAGACACAGAGAGAGAAACATCTTTGTGAGATAGACATATCAATTGCCTCCTGCATGTGCCCAGACCGGGGCTGGGAATCGAGCCTGCAACTGAGGTACCTGCCCTTGACTGGAATCGAACCCAGGACTCTTCAGTCCACAGGCCGACTCTCCACTGAGCTAACTGGGCAAATGCCCCCAGTGAAGGTACCCCATCTGAGAGCTCACTAAACTTCTGTGAGGCTGACATTGGGCCTGTGTCGCTGTGAGGACCTGTGATGCTGGAAGCTGCACTACGCACTTCTTCCTTATAGAAAGCTGGGCCCCACGTGGCTCTTGCTCAATCCTGACTCCTCTTTTTTTTTTCCCCTCATCTCCTCCAATCACCCTTTTCCTTTTTCTTTGCTCCTTAGGTAAACCTTTTCCTACACCTACACAAACAGGAGAAAGGAGTGGAAACACAGCAAGGAAAAGCAGGTGGTGACAGATTTTCTCAGGGTTGCCCGTCTGACCAATTGGTACCCATTGGCCCATGTCAGCTTCTGAACGGCCCAAAGACATCAGCCAGGTGCTGATAAACAAAAGCACTGTTTTTATAATTCCTTCTTCAGCTAAAGGAGGACACAGTAACCTCTCACTTTATTCGTCACATTCAACAACTGAATGTCATCCAGCTATAAGGTTCGTTTCTAGAAACACACTGGTTGAGAAGTAAGAGAGACAGGTGCGGCTGCAAAGGCGGAGTTTCCCCAAAGGAGGAAGGCAATCGGTTGCACTGGGCACGGCACTCGCATACCTGGTCTGGCGCAAGGGGATGGGCAGGGACACACACAGGAAAGGGTCGAATGTGTTGCTCTGCTTCAGGCAGTGGGGACAAGTCAAGGAAGATCTGTGAGGGCAAAGAACAGACATGGACGTTTAATCACACTTGAACAGTCCAGCAGGGGTACTCAAACTATGGCCCGCGGGCCACATGCGACCTGCCGAGGGCATTTATCCAGCCCGCCGAGTGTTTTTGCTGCCTTGTTTTTTTACTTCAAAATAAGATATGTGCAGCGTACATAGGAATTTGTTCATAGTTTTTTTTTAAACTATAGTAGGGCCCTCCAACCATCTGAGGGACAGTGAACTGGCTCCCTGTTTAAAAAGTTTGAGGACCCCTGGCTAGTGGTTGCTCAAAAAGTTACATACAGAATTACCACTGCAATTCCGCTCCTAAGTAAATGCCCAAAAGAAGGGAAAACAAATATTCAGACAAATACTTGTACAGAAATGCTCCTAGCAGCATTATTCACAACAGCCAAAGATGAAAACAACCCTAGTGACCACTGATGGGTTCATAAACAGAACGTAGTATATCCACACCATGGGCTGTTACCCAGCCACAAGTCCTGACAATGCTACTCCGTGGCTAAAACTACACGTTATTTATAGTCTTTAAACCCTTTTACATTTAACACTCCCTCACTTCAGTGCCTTTGAAAGTGAAGTGCGACTTCCATATTCCACATGGTTGCTCCAACTTACTTCCTTAATCACGAAATGCACCATTTCTTCCAAGACAGAAGGGATTTCTGGATGCTACATTCCTGATCCCAAAGCTACACTGCCTTCCTTGGGAACATGGAACAGCAGCCCACTGGCAGTTTGCTCTCTCCACTAGACAGCCCAAGGCTGGTGTGCTCAGTGGACAGAGTATCCACCCGTGGACCAAAGGGTGCCGGTCAAGAGCACATGCCTGGGATGCAGGGTCCATCCCCGGCCCCTGTTGGGACACATGTGAGAGGCAACCAATCAATGTGTGTGTGTGTCTCTCTCTCCTCACTTCTTTCCACCCTCTCTAAAAATCAATGGAAAAAATAATCCTCCCATAAGGATAACCAACAAAAACACCAGGTTCCCAACTCCATGGAGAGTACCCGCCCTGCTTGATGGAATTTCTGTTGAGCAAACAAAATAGAAAAGACCAGGGACCTGGGAGGTTTTCTGGGTGTTGCTGCCAGCAACCCGCGTGGTCTGCTCCTAGCAGGTCGCTCTCCTGGATACAAGCCTACAGACGCCAACACTGATTTAGGGAAACAGACCCAAGTACTCAACGCTCAGTCCCTCTCACTGCCTCTGATAAACTGCCCTTCAGGAAAACCATGGTAATGGTTTGGTGAAAAACTGTGTATCACACATCAAGCTCCTGCCACCAGGAGGACCTGGCATTGTGGGGTCTCGCCACCCCGTTTCCCTTCCAGTCCTTCTCCCACGTCACCCATCACATACCTACACACAGCAGAGGCCTGAAGAATGCCATTTGTGTTGTTGGGAAATTTCCATATCCCTGTCTCACACTTAAGCAAACAAATCGAAAGGAATAGTTTGGCTTTTTGTTTTAACCTACTAAAACTGGCTCAGGATAGGCCTCTAGATTGAGCCACGAATCTCTGTCAGGAAGCAAGAGATGCGTGGCTTGGAAAAAACATACCAGGGTCTCATTTTATCTTTGAAGGATGAAGAAAACATGTTGCGTGCACAATAAGCTGCAGAAAGGGTCTGAAATACAGCTCTTTCTCAGAGGATGAGGAATAAGGACAGAGCGGGACCAACAGAGAGCGGGGCAAGTGTCACTCTTACAGAAACTGCCGAAGTCCCCAGCTAACCCCTCAGTGGGTCTGAGGGGCCCTGTCACCCTCCAGCACACTCACGTCACGCCCTGTCCTCATGTTCCCCCGTGGCCCCAGGGGAGAGAGGCAGGAAATCAGCCGCTGCCCTTCAGTGCGCTCGCCCATCTCCCTGCGGGGTTGGCTCTCTGGTCACCTGCTTCTGTTGTAACGCCCAGCGGTCAGCTGCCACCTCGCACTGCTCTGCTTGCTCCCCCAGCTCCAAACGCCAGGAATGAGCCCGAGCCTTCGACACTGGACAGCTCGCCGCTCTGACTCTCCTGGCTGCCGAATGCACACGTCACGCCTCAAACCTGGCCAGCTTCACCTGCTCACTGGCAGTGGCACTAATGTCTTACACCGCCAACAATAATGATGACGACAGGTAAGCAAGGCGCCACCTCTCCAAGATCTGTTCTGAGAAAGCCTTCGGAAGTTACTCTGCCTGATGGGGACGCTGCCTGCGACAGGGGCCAGACCAGACTGTCCGCACATAAAGCTATGAAGAACAGGAAGCAATAAACAAGCCCACACGAGAGTTCTCTCTCTCTCTCTCTCTCTCGCTCTCTCTCTCTCTCTCTCTCTCTCTCTCTCTCTCTTCCCCCCACCCCCCGTCTTTCTTTCCTTCCCTCTCTCCCTCCCTCCTCCAGCCAAACCTTAATCCTCCAAGTTATTAAACTTGGAGATGTTTTAGCCTGTGGCCATCATCGTAGAGAATACTAATCATGTTTCCTCTAGTCCATATCCCCAGCACGCTAACATTATTCCTCCTCCTTATTCAGCAAGAAGGTGAATTTTTTATTATTTATAACAAACCCCTTGCAGCCACATCTGAGTTATAGTATGGGGGTGACTTTTGAAAAGCCCCTCGATAGCCCCAGGATGGGGCTGGTTGCCAGGGGGACCAACCATGCGATTAGGTGACGGAACTTTCAGCCCCCACCTCCTGGGGAAAGGAAGGCAGGCAGATGCTGAGCTCATGGCGAATGGTCCATAATCTAATCAACCGCGCCTATATAAGGATGCCTCCACAAGGCCCTAACAGCATCCAGGTTGGTGGACCCTGGAGATGCTGCGAGGGGAGGGTGCCTCAAGAGGGCAGGAGGGCCTGCACCTCCCACACAGCCTGCCTGTGCACCTCTGCCACCTGGCTGTCCCTGAGTTGCACCCTCTAATAATAAGCTGGGAGCCTACTGAGTGCACTGTTTTCCCGAGTTCTGAGAGTTGCTCCAGCAAACCATCGACTCCGAGGTGGGGTCCTGGGAGCCTCTGACTCAGAGCCAGTCAGTGAGAAGCACAGGTGACACTGGGAACCTGTCATTGGTGCTGGTGGGGCGCAGCCTGCTGGGGCTGAGCCCTTAGCCATGGGAACTGATGCCATCTCATGGTGTCAGACTGAGGTCAACGCAGGACTCGGGTTGGCATCCACAGAGAACCGCAGGACTGCGTGGTGTGGGAAACACACCCGCGCACCAGGTGCAGACGGGAGTGGGGCTTAGCCCAGAGCAGTGTGAGAAGACAAGTCTCCCCTTCCGCACCTGGACGTGCACTCCAAAGCACTCAGCAGGCGAAACCGCATACACACCCAGGAGCCACCTAGGTCCTCACCTTTCCCCGTCCCCATTAGCGAGTCTTGTGGACTCTCTACCCAAACACGTCTCCTCCTCACCCCTATCCACTTTGCTCCGTCTCCACCAGCAGCTCCATGGTCCCAGCCGCCACCATCCACCCACTGGGACGACTGCCCGCCATCAGCCGCTGCTCCAGCTCCCAGTCCCGCCTCCCTTTACTGCCCATAACAACCAGCAGCATCACCTCTTAAACGGACATGTAGACCACGCCCTGCTTTACAGTTAGCAGCGGCTTCCTGTGCTCTTTGGACCAAACGCCACACCTGGATAGAACACCTGTGTCACCAGGTTTCCGTCCACCTGTCCAGTCTCAGCTCCCAGCTCTCACTGCATAGTAGCTCTGTCTCTGGAACTTGCCAAGATCGTGCCCACCCAGGCCCTCTGTCCCTGCTACGTACCCACCTGGAATACCCTGCCCCCAAGTACAGTACCTGAATGGCCGACTCCTTGCCACTCAGCTGTCCGCTCGGATGCCCCCCCCGGAAGAAGCCTTCCCTGACCACCTTATCTGAGCTTGGCCGCCTCCCCCACCTCCTGCTCCGCCTCATCATTCACGTTTCACTGTGGCGGCTGCCTGTGGAGCTGTGTATTCTCTCACCCTCCCCGTGGAGAACAGGCCCCATGAGAACAGGCGCTGGGTCTCATTCACAGCCCCAGTCCCGCACCTGGAAGAGAACCTGGCGCATAGTAGGTATGTAGGAATTACCTAGAGAACGAATGGATATCTTTCGTTGGATGGATTTCTCTCTCGTGGGCAAGGAATCCTTATGTTCTCATTGTAACTGCTGGACCCAGCAGAATATCAGATCCTCAGATACTTAAAAGAAGAACAGAGAGAGACTAGGGGGAGGCAACGGGGGAAGAGGGTAGAGAGAATGGAGTGGGCAGAGGAATGAGTGAACGTGTTGAACAAGGACACCACTGAGCGGTCCCTGGTGGCAATTCCTGGCGACCCTTCTCCCTCCCTGCCTGTCCTCCTTTCCCCTCCTCTAGTCTTCTCCTGTCCCCTTTGCTCTCAAGCAGCCTGTGCTTTGGGACCCGAAGATAAAACCGATGTTGTACTTGTAGCTTTCACGGCTAAAAACGTTGGTAGCGTGGAATCTGTTTCCTCCACGCGCCCGGCGCAGTGCACCACCACGTCTCTCAGGAAATCGGCGGCCTCTCCTCCTGCCGGGCAATGAAATGTGGGCTCATTCAGAAGAGACTTTAATGACCCAATATGCTAAGCCACCGAGGCAGGAGCGCCGTGCCCATGGCCGCCCCTCCCAGGTGGGGCAGGGGTAGGGGCAGGGAGAACTTCTCCAGGGCCGTGGGGTTTCTCTCCAGTGGAAAGCCACTGTGGCACCTTCCCAAAGTGTCTGAGAGACTATCTGGCTTTAGTACATAAACCGCCACCTCAAAGGCAGCGGTTGTGTCCCGTCTGCTCGAAGGGCAATCACTGGGTATCAACCCTAAATCAGGAGCGCGTGTGGGCAATTTTAAGCGATCTCCTCGTTCCCAAACACAAAGAATGCAAGCGCTGGGGAAGGATGGGACCCAAGGGCTATGAGCAGGTGAATTCTAAAAGACTGAACGATTGTTCATTGGTTTAACGTAAACAATAGGAAAACACAACAGGAGGCCCGTGAAAAGCTCAGCGGAGCAAAGGAAAGAGGAGCGTGTCCAGAGGACGCGGAGAACAGCACACCTTTGAAAAAGACTGGCTGCAACATCCAGACGGAAGAGCTTTCCAAACCAGTGTGGTGTCCATAATACAAGAGGGCAGGTTCCCACGCAACTGAAGGAGCAGCAGGCAGCACTTCCCTTGCGACAGAGGGAGGTGGAAAAGCCGCCGAGAGGACGAGTTACGAGAAAGCAAGTGCAGGGCCTGTGCTTCAGAGATCTCTCAAAAGTCAAACCCTGGTCCTGCCACTTACTATGCCTGAGCTCACAAAAGGCCCAGCCTCCCTGACGGAGCCTCCTATGCGGAATAAATGTTAGAATGTGTGGGCGAGCATGTCTATGGTTCTCTGTAACAGTGGGTTCCCCGGGTCCCGGTTGCTGTGCTCATTCCAACCTCTAGGCATGTTTCATTCTTTTTTTTTTTTTTTTAATATATTTTATTGGTTTTTTTACAGAGAGGAAGGGAGAAGGATAGAGAGTCAGAAACATCGATGAGAGAGAAACATCCATCAGTTGCCTTCTGCACGCCCCCAACTGGGGATGTGCCCGCAACCAAGGTACATGCCCTTGACCGGAATTGAACCTGGGACCCTTGAGTCCGCAGGCCGACGCTCTATCCACTGAGCCAGACTGGTCAGGGCATGTTTCATTCTTGTTGATTACGTTCCCACCCATTTGATCCTAGTCATCCTTCAGAGCCCATCCAAAGGCACACTACCTCTGAGAAGCCCACGGGGGTTTCTCCCCTTAATGACCTCTCATTGCAATTAGTGCTTTCATTGAAACACTGTAATACCTTATAGTAAGTCAGTGGTTCTCAACCTTCCTAATGCCGCGACCCTTTAATACAGCTTCTCATGTTGTGGTCACCCCCAACCATAAATTATTTTCGTTGCTACTTCATAACTGTAATGTTGCTACTGTTATGAATCGTAATGTAAATATCTGATATGCAGGATGCATTTAGGCGACCCCTGGGAAAGGGTCATTCAACCCCCGAAGGGGTTGCAACCCACAAGTTAAGAACCGCTGTACTAAGTAAAATAAGACAGAGAAAGACAAATACCACATGATTTCACTTATATGTGGAATCTAAAGAACAAAATAAATGGACAAACAAAACAGAAACAGACTCATAGACACAGAGAACAAAATGATGGTTGCCAGATGGGAGGGAGATTGGGGGGCTGGTGAGAAAGGTGAAGGGATTAAGCGGTACTAATTAGCCCGGCTGGTGTCGCTCAGTGGTTGAGCGTGGACCTATGAACCAGGTCACGGTTTGATTCCAGGATAGTGAACATGCCTGGGTGTCAGCCTCAATCCCCAGTGGGGAGTATGCCAGAGGCAGCCAATCGCCGATTCGCTCTCATCACCGATGTTTCTCTCTCTCTCCCTCTCCCTTCCTCTCCGAAATCAATAAAAACATTTTTTTTAATGTACTGATTAGCCCTTACCAGTTGTTCGGTGGTTAGAGCATCAGCCGGCATACTGAAGGGTGGTAGGTTCGATTCCAGTCAAGGGCAGGCCCGATCCCCAGCCTGGACCAGGGCACATGCGGGAGGCAACCAATGGATGTTTCTCTCTCAAATCGATGTTCCTCTTTCAAATCGATGTTTCTCTCTCCCCTCCCTTCTACTCTCTCTAAAAATCAATGGAAAAAATATTCTCGGTCGAGGATTAACAACAACAAAAAGAGGTACTAATTGGCAGTTACAAAACAGTCGTGGAAATGTACGGTGCAGCATAGGGAATATAGTCAACAAATTGTAATAACTATGCATGGTGCCAGGTGAGAATTAGCCTTTCGGGGGGATCACTCTGTAAATTATGTCAGTGCCTTCACATGACCACCACTGTACCTGAAACTATTATAAAATAATATTGAGTGTCCACTGCAATTAACATATAAAAAATAAGTTAGTAAACTGCTTCTAAAATTTAGTATGCAATCAAATACGGCTTCATATTTACCTTTAAAAGAAAAACCATCGCAATACTTGAAAATGTTCTGCCTTGTATAATCCCTGAGCTGTCACATATAAAAGCCCAAGGAGAATTTTCTGGAGTCAAAGGCTATGTAATTACATATTTCCCATGTCCTTAGAATTCTTGAACTCATAACAATCTTAACTTTAACTGGGCTCTCTGGCAATGAAGAAGAAACAGGAAGGGAATCACCCAGGGACTGCCTGCTGAGGAGGTCCTGCCTCCCCACTCACAGCCTGTGGAAACACCCTGGGATCACCCCCCTTCAAGGGGAGATGGGAGGCCCAGAGGCCAGCAAGAAGGAAAGGGAGAGGCACTACAGGAGCCGTAGGAGTTAGCGGTTAACTTGGATTAATGATGGGGGAGAGTTGCTTTGCAAACTCAGGGTAAACCTGGCCGTGGGAGACTGTGCCCAGCATATAAGTTTGCTGAGCTCTTGGGTGACTCTAAACACATCACCTTCTTACCTATATTGTGCTTGAAAGTGGCTTTGCACGAAGCTTTGACCTAGAGACAGCTGAGCCGATGGGGACAGGTGGTTCTCAGAGGCTTTACTGCCTTCAGGCTGAAGCTGCAAAGAAATGAGAAAAGGAAGCAAATTAATACACCTCCCATCTCGCCGCCGCTTCCAGACCACGGAGTCCCAGCCTCCTCCTGGGCAACGCCTGCCCTTCCCCGACCTGGACACTGCAGAGCCTTCAATGCTGCCTTTGCCACAACCCCTTGCTCCCTCTGTCTCTTGTCTCCCAGATTCCCCGAGGCAGAGGAGGAGCTGGAAGAGCAGAGCTGCAGCATGAACCCTGGTGAACATCCACCCAGCCTTGATGACGACACCCTGAGTTTACTGCCTTGTTCTTTATCTCCATGCAGCGGGGGCTGTGTGTCTAGATGCCTCTAGGACATCTGCGCTGCCATGACTTCAAACGCGCGTCCAAGCCCGAAGTTCCCACCGACTAAACCTGTCTGTCCACATTTTCCAGCGAGCGAGCCACCGTCCTTCTCGGACAAACCACCACGCACCTCAGACTAAGGCATGAGCCTCCTTCACTCACAGCTGAGTCTACTGCATCCTCCCTTGCGTCCCCTTATGTTTGTTTCCTGTTGTTGCTGTAGCAAATCACCACACACTGGCGGCTTAAAACAGCAGACGTTTATTCTCTCTCAGTTCTCAAGGACAGCCATCCAAAGTCAGTATCACTGGCCCCAAATCCAGGCGTTGGCAAGGCCACACTTCCCCCAACTCCTGGTGGCTGTAGCAGTTCTGTGGTTTGTGACCATATCACTGCAGTCTTCCAGGCCAGCATCTCCTTCAAAAAGCCAGCAAGAAGGAAGGGTTTGGGGTGAAGGACACCGACGTCCGAAATTTGATTTAAAATGCCTCAAAAATAGCCCCAATCGGTTTGGCTCAGTGGACAGAGCATTGGCCTGTGGACTCAAGGGTCCCAGGTTCGATTCCGGTCAAGGACATGTACCTTGGTTGCGGGCACATCCCCAGTAGGGGGTGTGCAGGAGGCAGCTGATCGACGTTTCTCTCTCATCGATGTTTCTAACTCTCTATCCCTCTCCTTTCCTCTCTGTAAAAAATCCATAAAATATATATTAAAAAAAATAAAAAATAAATAAAAAAATAAAATAAAATGCCTCAAAAATATAAGATGAGGAAACCCGAGGGAGCGATGAGTAGAGAGGAGAATGAATCCATGGATAAAATGTGCTCAAGCAATTTGAATTCAATAAATAGAGAGAATCTAGGTGGTAGGTATGCAGTGTTCGCTTTAGAATTACTTCAACTTGTCCATATGTTTGAAATTTCCCATAACAAAACAGTGGGACGAATAAAGGCGACAAATACTCAGAATGGCCACTCTTACAATTTTAGGAAGCCCCGCTTGACCAGAACACAGGATGTGCAAAGGGAAGCAGGAAATAGGGCCGGAGAGTGCGTCTGGAGCCACGCTGGGCGGGGCCCTGCACGCCCCAGAGAAGCCTGTCTGGTTCAGCAAACGGCATAGCACCGGGGTTAAACACTGACCTCGAGGGGCACTGCCTGGGTTCAAGCCCCTGCACCCTCGGGGCTCCCAGGTCCCCCAACTGTCATAAAGGGAGAGGGAAT
>PVJC01025436.1:0-24665 GCA_004026665.1 Murina feae | reverse complement strand
CCCCCCCCGCAATCACACTTTAATGGCAATTTATCTGGTCATGACTCTGGGTTACAAACCTGAGAATTGAGAAGGTTCTGCTGCATTAAGTGTTGGCTTCCAGTATTGCTATAAAGGACACAATACTGATCCTTAGTCTTTAGTACCTCACTTCTGTACTTCTCTTTTCCCCTGTAGCTTTAGGGTCTTCTCTTTGTCTTCAAAGTTTTGAAGTTTGACAACAATAGATACTCTTTTTCCAAGTAATGAGTGGGAACACTCAATTCAGAAACTCAGATACTTTTGTTTTGAAAAAAAAAAAGGTCTAGTATTGTTTTTCATGTAACCTCTTTCCAGCCTCTTCTTGTTTTCCTGGTTCTGGAGTACTACTTGTTGGACCTCCTACATTGATCCTCTGATTGCCCTGTCTTTTGTAGAAAGAAAACTGGAGAGCTTTACTTGATATGAACATTTTGTTGAACGAGAAACTAACTGCTGTGGCCTGGCATAAAGCCCAGAGGCCTGACTTTACAGGATGGCTTCCTAAGGGGGAGTGAGGACTTGTGTGGCCTTTATGATGCTTGGTTTTTACAATGGGGATGGCAGGGGCAGATTGGTTAAAAGTATTTATCTTATTAACTTAGGAAGTTGACAACTGTTGATTGTGATTAGGAGGTATTCACAAAAATTATCTTAAGGTAATTTTTGCTTACATTAGTAAAATATAAAACTAGATTGAATTTTATCTAAGTGATTTAAATGATTTTGTCTGATTAGAGGAACTTTAAGCCTGGTCTCCATTTTATTTTATTTTAACACTTTCCCCCATGTATTCCATTACTGGGTCTGTTTTCCCAGAGCTATCCTCAATTTTTTCTTTCAACCATTCTATTGAATTTGTATTTCTTTTATCATGCCTTTAATTTATGGGAGTTTCTTTTTCTTTGTTTTAATTTTTAAAAAATATACATATTTTTATTGATTTGAGAGAGGAAGTGAGAGGGAGAGAGAGACAAAAACATCAATGATGAGAGAGAATCATTGACCCACTGCTTTCATCATGAGCCACACTGGGAATCAAGCCTGCAACCTGAGCATGTGCTCTGACCAGGAATCAAACCCGTGACCTTCTGGTTCATAGGTCAATGCTAAACCACAGAGCCGCACCAGCCAGGCAGGAGTTTCTTTTTTAAATAAATATTCCTTTACAAACATTCTTTTAGAAAATAATGTTCTATTCTTCCTTACTTGGCCATCTAAGTTTATTAATTGCAGTTTTCTAATTTTTCTCCTGTATTTTTCCATTTCTGCTGAGTTGAGCTGCTTCTAAAAAAATGTTCATTTTGATCTGTTTCACATTGAAGATTTTACACAAATGTCTAGTGATCTTTAGCTGCCCATGTATGGTTAAGAGTGACATCGTGAACAGGTGATTGGGTATCCTAACAATCTATGGGAGCGTTTTGACAACTGGTGTGTCAATTTCACTGATGTGTCAGTTTCACTGTGGGTTGATTTGGTGATATCAGGCCATTTTGTTGGGAGTCTGAAATACTTGTGCTATAGACCTTTTTAGTGGACCATTTGAATTTTCCCAGGAAACTAGTCTTTGGCCTGGGAAGAACACACCTGGTTAACAGCATTCCTGGAGCCAGGTGCTACTAGTGGAATGGAGAGTCTCACATTTCAATAATAGATATTATTTAATTACCTTGTATTCAGTATACTACACCTGGTAACCTGTAGTACATTTACACTATTAAGGAAAAAACCCAATGAAACCTGTAGCAAATTTTGTGAGTTTATTTGAGCCAAACTGTCGACATATGCCGGGAAGCAGAACCTCAATGAATTGATATAATGCTCCGGAGAATGGGGAGTTTATACTGTGTTTTTATAAATTTATCATCAAAAGGAAAATACATAAATGTGTTACATGAAATTCATTGGTGATAGATTAAGGAGGCAGGATAAAGCAAAGCGGGGAAATCTCTGGGATTGGATAAAAGGGGTGAAATGATAGACATATGCTTCTTTTACATAGATGCATACAGGATTGTCAACTTGATAAAAATAACAATGAGGGAATGTCCTGGTGCCATTTGTTATACCTGGCGGGGTCTGAAAGAAAGGGAGTTACAAGTTACCCAGAGATTTCACAAATACGTTATCTTAGAGGCAAAAAGACAAATGTGCTCATAAAGATCAAAGGTGAACTTTGTCAGGGAAAATACTGGCCCAGGATGTGACTGCCCACTAAAACCTGTTTGTAGTTAAATATTTAATTTTCAGACCATCCTTTGTGATTACTCTAGGTCTCTGAGCCTGCAGGACTGCCATGCAGGCCTCCGCTGAGCTTTATAGGCTAGCATGTGGCTCCTTTTGTCCACAGCACCATGGAATACTATGCAGCAGTTGAAAAGAAATCTTAACCTTTGTGACAGCATGGATGGACCTGGAGAATATTATGCTAAGTGAAATAAGTCAGTAAGAGAAAGATAAATATCATATGATCTCACTTATGTGGAATCCAATGAACAAAATTAACTGATGAACAAAATAGAAACAGAGGCATGGATACATGGAATCAGGCTGAGCTGTCAGAGGGGAGAAGGGTTGGGGGGCTGGATGAAAGAAGGTGAAGGGATTAAGCAAAATCATATATAAAACACATAGACCCAGAGGACAGTGTGGAGATAGAGAAAAAGGGGGTGGGAGGTAGGTAGAAGTGGGCAAGGAGGGGAATTTGGGTGGAAAGAGGATTTGCTTGGGGTGATGGGTGCATGATGCAGTGTGAGATGATGTTTTGTTGAGTTGTACACTTGAAACCTGTATGGTTTCATGAATGAATGTCATCCCAATAAATCCAATTAAAATTTTTTTTAAAGTGAAAACTCTTCAAAACCAAAATAAACAAACAGAAAATAATGGCTTCAGTTCAGTTTCTTACATAATAATCCTCTGAGTGGGAAAGGTCGTTTTTCTGGCTTCAGAGAAGGGGGCGGGGCCTGGGATTCTAATTGGCTGTTAAGGAGACTTTCACGGACCCCCTTGCTTGGCACCTCCAGGCCGCAGCCTCTCTGGAACTGTGCAGTGCCAGTGGCCGTGACTTACAGGCATCCTTTACTGCAGCACCTGGCATTCAGCTTTCTCAGGTCCACTAACACCTCCCACCTCCCATCTTCCAAAAAGTTGCTGACATCTGTCTCTCTCCCATTCATTGCCGTCAGAGGTGTGTACTTTTTGAATTTCTATAGCGTCATTTTAGAAGGGTAAAGAGTGAGACACGGTGGTGAATACAAGGTTTCAATCTATCACCTTGAACCAGAAGCCCAGATGGATTTCTTATTAAAGTGACATTAGCCTGTCATGCCTGAGTTATTTTCTACTACAATTTACTACAATTTAAAATCATGATGCTGAAATAGGACCCTTTCCTCCGATATACATTCTGTCTCTCTTTCTATGCAAATTTCCCATTACAAAGGCAAATCTTGAATTTAAATTGTGTTCCGTTGGTTCAATTTGAGGTGCAAACATGGCTGATCCAAATGTATTTTCTTTCTTTTCATGTTTTATGAATCTAGGAGTCTATTGTTACTCTGACTATGAATTAGAAATTTTCGCTCACCCACAACATCTTGGTTTTTTGAGATGGGCCAACTCTGCCTGGGTCTGCAGAACACTGCCTCTCTTTTCCCAGCGGTTTTCATCCTGTGGTCCATTACAGGTGACTTGGGAAGGCTGCTGTCCTTTGTGAGTGACTGCACACCCTATATGAGTTTGGAAATACAGTGGGTCCTCGGGTTACATTGGAGATCCGTTCCTATGGCTCACATGCAGCACATACACAGCAGTAAGGAAGTGAAGCAGTAAAAAAGATTTAAGAGAGAGAGAACAATTCCTGACCTTTGCTTGTGGTAAATAAATAATAAACATAAATCACATATGTACATATGTCAAAATGACGGAACTTTTTTTTATAAATAAACTCGCTGTACCCGGCCACGCATTGCTGTGGCTCAGTCTGGTTAAATGGAAAAGAAAGAAAAGAGAAAGTGCACGTTTCTAATACATTTAATTGCACAATGCTTGTGGGGATACAACATTTTTTGTTGTTCTATTGTCTGTGCAGATATAGAGATTGTAATGTATGATTTTTTATTTGACATTATATTAAACATTTTCTGTTATTCTATTGAACAAGGTTTTTAAATACACACAATATTTATTATTTTAAAAATATAAATTTTGGTTTCAGCTCTGACATGTAGAGTTTAGAAGTTATTACTTTCATCTTGTAAAAAGAAAAAGCAGACAAACAGAAAACAATGAGTCTAGACACAGACCATATACCTTTAAAGAAATTTACTCAAAATGGATTATAGACTTAAATGTAAATGAAAAGCTATAAAACTCCTAGAAGATAACTCAGGAGAAAATTGAGGTGATCTTGGGTTTATGATGAGGCTCAAGAGATCATACCAATAGCAAATCATAAAAGAAAAAATTGATAAGTAGATAAGTTGATTAAAATTAGAAATTTCTCCTTTGTAAATGACATTGTTACATTGTTAAGATAATGAAATATAAGCCGTATGCGGGGAAAAATTTCCCAAAACTCATGTCTGATAAAGGACTTATATTCAAAATATACATCTACCTCTTAACACTCAACAATAAGAAAACAAACATCCCTATTAAAGGTGGGAAAAATATCTGAACAGATACCTTACAGAGAAGGTATACAGACAGCAAATAAGCATACTACAAACACTGAACATCATGTGTCACTGGGGAATTGCAAATTAAAAGGACAAGGAGATATCACTACATACCTTGACCACCACATGTTGGCAAGGATGCGGAGCACCAAGAACTCTTGTGCATTGCTGGTAGGAATGCAAAATGGAACAGCCCCTATGGAAGACAGTTTGGTAATTTTTTAACAAAATTAAACATAGTTTTACCATATGATCAAGCAAGCATAGGCCTTGGTATTTATCCAAATCAGCTGACTCATTTTTTTGTCCACACAAAAAATTGCTGCACATAGATGTGTGTAGCAGCTTTATTCATAATTGCCAAAATATGGAAGCAACCAAAATGCCCTTTAGTAGGTGAATGGATAAATAAACTGTGGTACATCCAGACAATGGAATATTACTCCACTGTAAAATAATGACCTACTAAGCCATGGAAAGGTATAAACATTAGATGTATAATGCTAAGTGAAAGAAGCCAATTTGGAAAGGTTACAAATTGTATGATTTCAACCATATGACATTCTGGAAAAGGTAAAAATATGGAGACAGTGGGAAAAAAAGACCAGTGGTTGCCAGGCACTGGGGAGAGGGAGAAGTAACAGGCAGAGCACAGAGGGTTTCTAGGACTCTGCGGATTAGAATACTCCTTCTGACTGACGTCCATTCTATGAAACTGAGTATGTACTGAATATTGAAATATAGGTAAGTAAGGAAGTCCCCTTTCCCTGAAGAAATTCACAACTTTCTGACATCTTCATATAGACAACGTCAGTGTGATCTTTGTCCCAACAAAGTCCGAGCTTGTCTGTGAGTCCGAGAGAGAGGAGGGAGAGACTTTTCTGTGTATGTATGATGCTCCAACCAACATAGCCACCTGGCTGGGGCTAGATACTATATTTTTATGAATATAGACTACCCATGAGTTCAGCCTTTTTGGCAGCCAAAGTACAATATTGATTTCTACTGAGTTTATAGGTCATGAACCCTTATGAACTGCCATTGATTTTTGAAACTTTAGTGTAGGAAATTACATTTGCACTCTTTTTAAACAAAATTTTTAAAAATTAATTTTGGAGAGGAAGGGAGAGAGAGAGAGATAGAAACATCAATGATGAAAGAGAATCATTAATTGGCTGCCTCTTGCACACCTTACGCTGGGGATCAAAGCCTGCAACTGCGGCATGTGCCCTGACCAGGAATTGAACCATGACCTCCTGGTTCACAGGTCAACACTCAACCACTGAGCCATGTCCGCTGGGCCATTTGCACTCTTAAAGTCTATCTTGTTACACGCAGCCCTTAATCTTAACCTGTTGTAATGCTTTTTGCACCTTGAATTAGCCAATCATTATATTGGTTGTCTCTCTCAGCTTTGTTTTTATATCAATAGATTTTGTTAATATGGGAATCAATCAGAACAGGTTCAGGTCTATTGAAGGATAAATGAGTCCTAAATCCTAGTGGCTTGTAATATCTCAAGGTTTGTTTCTTGCTTATGTCACAGTCCATCATAGATTGGCTGGGATCCTGCTCCCTATCTCCTCACTCCAGGAGCCAGGCTGAAAAACTTCCACCTCAAATGTTGCTGGTCCACATGGCAGAAGAGAGAAGACTGGCAAAGCTCTCACACCAGCAATTTGACGCTCCAGTTGGAAAGAAATGCACGTTGCTTTTGCTCATTAGCTAGAATTAGTTTTATGGCCTCATTAGCCACACGGAGGCAAGAAATTGCAGCTCTATTATGTGCTCAGAGATATTTGAATAGTGCCATTGACTATCACAGCATCAGCACTATGTTCTTGACATAGTAATGAAGAGAAGTGTTGGCTAGCATAAGACCTAGCAAATATTCGTATAGTATAGTCCTTTAAGATGGGTATGGGCACATCAATCGGTTCTCTTTGGGTATCTTTTTTCAACAATGTGCAATTCCGCTTGAACACACTGTCTTCTGGATCACAGTTTTTCACCTTCATGGCATTTTATGAGCAATGAAGGCCTGGCTCTCACTAAAGTTTGTCTGTAGCAGGTTAGGTGTCTTTGGGTGATGGAAAGGGCCTTGATTTTTTTTTAAAACAAATCTGAATAATGGTCTTTGCTTTATCATTCTCAAACCTTGTGAACACTAGCAAATATATATCTATATATCTATATATCTAATATAATAAAAGAGTAATATGCAAATTGACCATTACCCGAGACACCTAAGCCACACTCACCAGCCAAGCCATGCCTCCTAGCCAACCAGAGTGGCTGTATGCAAATTAGCCCAGCCAAGATGGAGGCTGGCAGGGCGGCTCTGCACTGGGAGCCTCCACGGCTGGCACAGCTGTGCCAGGTGTGTCAGCTCAGTGGGAGGGGTCTGGCCTGGGGCCTCCTCGGGGCATCCAGGAGAGCCCATCCTGGGTCCACTGCCTGGCTCCACCCCTTGGGGGCCTCCACCAGGTGTGTGGGAGAGCGGGTCCTCCACGGGGCTTGCAGGAGCATCCATCCTGGGTCTGCTGCCTGGCTCCGCCCCCTGGGGGCCTCCCCAGGACATGCGGGAGCATGGGGGCCTCTGTGGGACGTGCAGGAGCAGCCTCCTGGGTCTGCTGCCTGGCTCTGCCCCCTGGGGGGCCTACTTGGGGTGTCCAGGAGTGCCCGTCCTGGATCTGCTTCCTGGTTCTGCCCTGAGGACCTCCTCAGGGATGTGTGGGAGCACCCGTCCAGGGTCCACTACCTTCGTCTGCCCCCTGGGGGCCTCCACAGGGCGTGCGGGAGCATCTGCTGCACAGTACGGAGAATCCAAAGCCAGTCCGCTGCCCGGCTCCACCCCGGGTGTGCTTGCTCAGCAGAAGGGCCCCACCAAGGGATCCTGCACCAGCATCCGCCCCTGGCTCGCCACCCAGCTCTGTGCCAGGTGTGTCCCCTCAGCAATGGGGGTCCACCAGGCATGTGCAATCATGGGCCCTCCAATGGGAAACGTCCAGGCCTGCACTCACCAGCCCTCTCACCCCCCAGTGCATGAACCCTGAAGGGGCTATGGGCAGCCTGAAAATGGCCCTCAGCCCCTCACCCAGGCTGGCCAGGCATGCCAGCAGGTGGACATCCCCCCCAGAGGTGTCCCAGACTGCAAGAGGGCACAGGCCGGGCTGAGAGACCCCCACCCCCCCAGTGCACAAATTTTTGTGCACTGGGCCCCTAGTGTGTATATATATATCTGGGCCTCAGGGTTTTTGTTTTAAGATTACAATATTAAATTATGATTATTTTTTAAAAAACCTTCTATCTATAAAATTCTAAGGAACCTTATCCTGCAACCCAATAACTCATTTAAAGTAAATAAGTTACTCTGCCACAATTGGTTTTGCAGGAGCTGGCGATCATTAATTCCACTTCTAGATTATCAGTCACCCCCAGATTTCACAGGGGAGGGAAGAGACCAAGGCACAGCACTGGGTAGGCTTCTGAGATGGGAAAAATATGGGAAAGGAAGCCAGGGAGGGAGAAAGGAATAAAGGAAAGGAAAATGGGGTATTGTCTCTGGAGATGACCATACGTTTCTCTACAGTGAATATCAGCAAGGTTACATTACTGTTATAATTATTTGCTTCTTTCCTCTAAGATTATACTTTTGTGTACCATTGACATTAAGCTTTGTGCTTTAATTTGGGCAATAAAATGTGAATAGAAGTTATTTATATCGAGCAGAATTGTTAGGAGACTTTGTTGCTTCTTCCTGTATAAAAATGGCAAGTCCCCACAGGTCCTCTCCTTCCATCTGGGCCCAAGAAATCAGAAGACATATGGAGCAGAGCTACAGCCAACCTGCAGCTGACACGTAATGTGACTGACAAATTAACTTTTGTGATAAGCCACTGAGATAATGGGATTGTTTGTCACCACAGCATTACCTAGTAAAAGCTGACTGATATATTAGTTTGGTCAACAGGTAGGTGGGACATAGACTTGGGACTCAAGATGAGAAACTACTAAAAAGCTCCAGGAGAGAAGGGATGTTCAAGTTATTAGGATTGTCAAATGCAGTGGGGAAAAAAAATCAAGAAACATATTAGCTAATAGGCCATTTATTTTGGGGACCAGATAATGCACGTGCATCACTGTTACTACTTCTAAATAGAAAAGAGCTATAGAATGAGACACTATCATTAAAATACCAATAAATTATAGCAAAATAACTTAGTGTTAGCTACAGAAGTAGTAATGTCTTTAAACTAGGAGACAAGTACAAACCAAGGAGGCAAAGAAGAAAGCAGGTGTTAAAAAATGATGCTATCCAGATGAGGGATTTTTGGGAGAATTCCTCTTCTCTTAGATAAATAGCTTTGCTGATGGAAGTCTTTGTGCTGAGCTTTGAAAAGGTAGGATATCTTGATCCCAGACTGGCTCAAAACTGTCCCTGGCTGCTTATCGCGGGAAGGAGGGTTGAAAACTTGCTCTTAATATATGGCCCTGTCACGAAAAGAATCTTTCTTATTCATGGAGTGGGGAGAGGGAGACAGAAATAGACAGGCCATCCAAATTGAAGCACTATCTCCTTGATTGATTGCAAACCACTCCCTGAAACAGTGGTGGGAAAGGCCTGAAGGGCGGGGACCAGGCTTTCTCCTGCTGATGATAACGCAGGATGACAAAATGTGTTCTACTAAATGTTCTAATATTTCCCTTTTACAGAAAAAGTTTTACCAGCTTTCATCACCACTTTATCACATTTCTCTCTGTAATTGAAACCTTGGGGTTGGACTACATCAATCTCTACTCTGTAAGCCAAGACCGAGGACTCATCAACAGCTGAGAGGCTGAAAGTAACAGAAATCTCAAAATGGGCTTTGGCAGAAATGTTGTCTTAATGTTGTCATTATAGAAAGGTCCATGGTGATGGCGGGGAGGGGCTTGGCATTTACTTACAAAGTAAATCTCACCCCTGTGACTCTTCTGTTTATACCTTCCGAGGCCTTTTAGGATAAAGGTGAGTGTGCCTGGTTTTCTGCACCCGCATTTGTGGGAGCCACTCTGATGTACCAGCAGTTTCTTCTCTCCCTGGCTTCCTTTTTGTGGCAAACTCTTCCTGGTCTTCCAAAGTGTAGTCCCAGAGTCTGCCCCGGGGCCTCTACCCACAGTGTGATTCCACACTTATCACCCAGATTGTTTTTCTCCTCCACTGACCTTTAACTGCACCAGGACAAGGACCACGGACCAGGACAAGGACCACACACCAGGACAAGGACCACACACCAGGACAAGGACCACAGACCAGGACAAGGACTACAGACCAGGACAAGGGCCACACACTAGGACAAGGGCCACACACCAGGACAAGGGCCACACACCAGGACAAGGGCTACACAGTATTCAATGTCATTTCCTCAGGGCCCGGAACAATGTCTGGCATGTGGCAGATGCTCAATAAATGTTGACTGAATGGCTGTACATTGGCTCACAATTTCCTTTTTTTAAATTTATTTTGGGAAAGGACTTGGCCTTAGAGTCCTGTGTCCCCTCTCTCTTAATGGGCCTTGCTGCTCCTTCCAGATGCCTTCCTGGCTCCAAGGAAGGAATGGGAACCTCTGCGAAGCAAGAGAGCTGCAGAGCAGGAACATCTCCCTGGGTGGTCTGGTCCCCTGAGCTGCTGTCTTCAAGGATGAGGAGGAGTATGTCAGATGCACAGGGTAACAGTAAACGTGTGCAAAGAGACAGAGGCATTAAGCGGGATACTAAAGGTAGTAATTTTGCCATTTGTTGAGCAACTGCTTTGTGATACTCTTGTTGGGTGTTTAGGCACAACATCTCATAAGTCTGGCACTGGACTTAAAAGGACACTCCCCCTTTCCCAGATTCTAAGGGGAATATCCATTTAAATAACAGATTGTTGCTCAAACAGGCTCAGTGACATCAAGTGACAGCTGGAATTCTCACCCATTGGGGTCTGACATAAAAGTCTAAGCTCTTTTCACCACTTCAGGATGTTGGGAATTGCTCTGTGTCTCACACTTATCATCAATAAAGTATGTATGTTTGACTCTATAAATGTCTACATTTTCTTCCAAGTTCTGAGATTTATTCTGCTGAGCTGTCTTCTCAGAGTAGCAGGACAGAGTGATTAAGGCACTGGGCTCCAGAGCTAGAACTCTGGGTTCCATCCTCAGCTCTGTCCCTCATTTCCATTTCCTCGTCTGGAGAATGGGGCTGGTGATAGCATTCATCAAGGGGCCTCTGACACCCTCATGGCACAGGTCCTGGCACACAGCGAAGCACTCAGTCCATGAGAGCTTTTAGCAAGTGTCAGAGATAGTATTTGAGCATTTACCTTAATAGATTCTATGGTTTCTCACTTATTCATTGAACAAATGTTTCTTTGAATCCTCCCGGGTGTTGCTGTGGTGCAGTCATTGGTGATACAAAGAAGCACAAGACACAACACACATGGGATGCCACAGCCAACCTTTGTGTAGCTCTTCACAGTTTATAAACACATAGTACTTACAGTGCTAACTGAATTCTAGGTACTGTGTGCTGTATTAGGCACATAAGTGGGCTTGAAATGGTTAAATAGCAAAACCCAAGTAGGGGATGATGAAAACTTACGTACTATGAGGCAAACCAAATGGGTTGTTTGTATTCTTGAGAGAAAAGCTGGTGTGGAACTTGCCCTCTGCCTTCAGGGCCACAGTAGAGCATGGAGCCAGGGCAGAGGGAGAACCCAGGGAGAAGGGAAGGAGGAAGGCCCCTCATAGCCATTCAGGCACCTACCAGAGGCGCGTTGGGGCCGGTGCCTTCTGCTGTTCTCACAGGCCGCCCTGATGCCACAGGGAAGAGGGGCCCAGCCTCTGGAATGTGTGCACACTGCAGTATGAGCAAATGTCCCAAATCACGTGTCTGTTGGGAGACGTGGTTTTGCATGTGTATTATCACATCACAACATGACCTGCCTTTTCAACTTTAAATAACTGTCTTCTGTCTTATTTGAAGGCCTTTTCCACTTAAGAACACATTTTTAATCACGTTCCAAGAGTTACTAGAAAAGACAACAAGAATACAACAAGGTGTGTTGTCAGTAAGTACACAATTAATCTCAAACAGTCATGATTTTAGAGTTTAATTTGCCTTTCAAACCCCTCAGTAAATGCCGACATGTCTACTCCTGGGACCCCATTCAGCTGTAGTAGGGCTTCAGAGAGTCCTTTAGCGACATTAACCAACAATACCAGCTGCCATTTCCTGATGGCCCTGTGTCCTTCCTAATCTCTTATCTCAGTCTTCACAATAGTAACATTTCCGTTACCTACATGAGCAAACGGAGGCTCATGGATTTGAAATAACAACATATAGTCCCCAAACTCTCAAGGATAGAGTTTAGAGACAGGAAGACCTCTGTTGGCATCTAGCCTGGTTGCGTACTACCAAAGTCAGTTTGGCTTGCTGTGCCTCAGTTTCCTCCTCTGTAAAATGGGGACAACAATGCTTGCCTAGTGGGGCTGTCGTGAAGATTAAAAGAGGTAGCTGATGGTGGCTGGGCACAGAGCACATAGTGGGGCTCTGCAGGTGGAAGCAAGCAAGACTGTGGGAGCCTTACTGCAATACCTCACTTGCCCCCTTTCTAAGCAGATGCTGTGGGCTTGGCATAGAGCCAGCTCTCGGGTGCATGCACCAAACACTCTTGTCTTTTTGATCATGCCCCTGCTGCGGCGATTGCTTTTAATCAGAAAGGCAAGAGCTTTCCTTCTTTATTCCTCACACCTGGAGGAGCTGACTCGCCAGCTGCCTGCAGCTTGGGAGCTTCCCCTTCTCCAGCCAATTATTTCCCTGATTGCTTGCGTCTCCGTTCCAACGGGCCAGGGATGTGTGGTTCTGGAGCCTCCTCCTGTCGTGTTATCTGTTCAGCTGAAGAGGTGCTTCTGTTTGCAGTGGTTTGGATTTTCTCAATATGGGCTACTTATCAGCATCAACTGGTGAGAAACTAATCCATGTCTGAGTTTCACAGCTCTCACCTTGGAGAGTCTGACCCAGCAGGGCCCAGAATTTGTATTGCTTGTTCAGTTGGACGTGCAGTCTGATGGAAAACCCCCGGGTGAAAGAATCTGGGCAAAGGAGAATCGAGTGTGTCTCTCAGATGTCCTCTGTTGTGTGAAAATCAGATGGCTTTTTCCATCCCACATATCGTGGCTGTAAGGAGTGGTTTGAACAGGGATTGAACCCCATGCCAATTATGAGGCAATGAACTTTCACCTGTGTTAGACCCTAAATCCTCTTAACTACCTGTAAGGTAGGCAAGATAGTCTCCATTTTATAGGTGCAGAAACTAAATCCCAAAGTGACGCTGTAACTTGCAGAACTTTTGAGAAGGATAGGGTTCTTCCACAGGTTTCTTTGACTATGAATCCAGGGCTCTTTCTCTTATAATTCAAGGAGGTAAATAATGAGGGTCTACTTATTCCATTGAGGGTCATAAGACAAAAATTATGCTTTAAGGCAATTCAATGAGGATTTGATTGGTTCAGACCAATGTTGGCTAAGTCTGGGCAGGTGAAGAGGGGATTCTGGGGTGAGCTTTGGAAGGAGGACACCATTTCAATTGCAGGAGAGGGAGCGGGTACATGCTGCATGGGAGGTGAGGGGAAGTAGCATGAGAAAAGCCCTGAGCCCCCATGACTACTGCTTCAGGGAAGGGGAATGAAATAATTCAGAAGACCTTTGAGGATGTGTCAGGGAGTAGCTTGCCTTTGGAAATCATTAAAAAAAAAGCAAGCAAACAAACAAAAAACCCCACCCCAAAACAAAATAAAAAAAAAAAACAACCAAGCCATCTTGAAACAGGAAGCCCTTCAAGGTATTCAAGTAACAGCTCAGCATTCTCCCCTTGACAAGCTCATGGAAACAACATCTCCCAGAGCCATGTGACCACTAGAGCACAAAAATGCTTAATTAAAAGGAATTACTGACTTGCATTCACCTCTGTTGATATGCAGAGGGGTTTCCTTACATTTATTAAAGCACTAGTTGCATGGCAGGATGTAATTAAAAGCTAATATTAAACTGTTTAAGAGAATCAGCTCAATCACAAGAAAATCTAACCTGTGAGTTGAATATGTATATATTTGCAGAGTTCAGTCAAGTGGGGGGACATTCCTGCCTAGCACAAGTTAGTGGATTTTCTAAAACAAGGTGGTACAATGTAATTTCCAAGATGTTGGAGCTGAAGTATCTCAGTATATTCATTCATTCATTCATTCATTCATTCATTCATTCATTCATTCATTCATCAACCATTGCTGACTACTGGCTATGTGTTCTGTGTTGGAGGAGGTCATGGACCTACCAGCTGAACCCAGGCAATGGAGGTTCCTCACCCTTCTCCTGTTTTTGAAATGTACATTTGGCCCACCATTCCCACAGCTGGAGCCGTTTTAAGGTTGTAGACTTGAGACAGTAATGTATGATTGGGACCATCTGGAGTGAATACGTGACTGACTCCAATTAAGGCCTCTATATAAACTCTTAAGATTCAGAGGGCTGAGGGTGGAGATGTCATGTTGCAGCCACCAAGGACAAGCCTCCTATGTAAGTTCCTTTGTTAAACCTGCCAACTGCCCACCTGGGGCGGCCTGCCTCTCTCTACAGTCTCTCCTCACTCTCCTAGTTCTGGGGCTTGTCTGCAAAATAAAAATTGGTGAACCCATTGTTCCTGGCGCAGGAGAAATGGGGTTTGGGAAAGGCTTTCCTGGGGAAAAGCCTGGGTTGGCCATTGACCTCTTTGTGGGGAGGGGTGGCCTGTATGTTAGATGCCTGTGGACGACTGCCTTGGACGTGGGCACCCTAAAGACACCAGCGGGTGCAAATATGTTTTGTGGAGGAACTGTGCATGGAGCACTGTGGCAAAGAAGGGAAGCCAGTGGCTGCCACACTGGGTTGGCCTCTGCAGTGGGAAGTTCCGCCGGCCACCTCAGCCACAGATGCCCAACTGGAGGCTGAAGCTTGAGTCAGAAAGTCAGAAGAGCTGAGGTTGGGGAAGGATGTGTGGTGTCTACTTCTCGGCTAGCTTCAGGGCTGGAGCACGAGTTGGGGGACAGGGTAGAAGCTAGAGACTTTAGCTGCCATTTTGCAAAGCTGGGAGAGCAAAAACTGCTGCAGATTAAGGTTCCAGTGCTTGTGGCAAAGCCTGATTGGGAGCTAAGAGGTGGCATTCCTGGGGAAGGGAGGATGAAAAGACGCTGCCACTAGCTTAGGTTAGGGAAACGACCACCATGTGTGGAGAGCCTTGAGTCCGGTGCTGCTGAGACCATCTGCATGGCATATGCGACCGAACCAGTTAAGGCCTCTGTATAAACTTTTAAGAGCCTGGCAAGCAGATGTGAAGATCCACTGTCTTCTAGCCACCAAGAGCAAGACTCATGTGTCAGTTCCCTTCCAATTAAACCTGCTACCAACCAGTTTAGTGTAATCTGCCCTCTGTGTGTGGCGGCCAGTTTAGGAACCAAAACTGTGTTAGTTATGGAAGAGGAAGCAGCAGTCCTTCCCTGCTTTCAGTGAATGGAGAAGGCAGGAAGGTAAGCAGATTTCCCAGCTAGTGTGTTTATTTTGCCCCAGTGGAGCTGTGTTTAGAGGCGAAGGGTGCATGGACAAGGGGGTTTTGAAGGGCTAATGTAATTTAGCTCAGCAGGCAAGCATGGTTATGTGGAGGGCACAGGTCTAGCACCAAAAGGAAGTATGGTGGAGTCAGTGCATCACCAGCAAGGACACGAATTGTAACAGTGATAACAACAAAACACAGCACGGCGTGAATGCGGCTTGGAACCTTCAATGTGGGAAGGGGCATGGAGAGGTAGGACTGGAGGTGGGCGATACAAGACATGCTATTAAGGGCTCATTTTATAAGCTTGGACTTCACCCTCAAAGTGAGGGGATTTAGTGAAGATCTAGGGATGGACACAATTAACATTGTGGGGTTTTTTTTAAGCAAAAAGATAACTTACTGTCTCCTGTAGTTGAGAAACACACCAGGGTAACTGTAAGGAGTCAGATTAGGGAGAGGGCCAAGGATTTGACATTGCCAGGATCCTCCACTGCTCATCTGCTCACCTCTGCTTCTTTTTGAATGTTGGCCTTAGCCTTGCCCATTGCAAACTGCCTTTCCTGCAAGGCAGAAAACACGGGAAGTGTTTGATTTTTCAGCTTCTATGTCACAGTTCTAGGAAGGACTGTGGTTAACCTTGCTTGGACCAATGACTCTTGCCAGTGATGAGGGACACATGGCAGCACTGGGTTGAACAAGCTCACTCCAAAGGATGGACAGAAGGCAGCTAGACCAGAGCAGGGAAGAGGGAGGTCATGAATCCTGGATTGAGGAAGTGACATAGGGAATGGTGAAGAGGGGTGGGACCAAAACATATGAAGGAGGCAGAATTCACAGAGCATGGGGATTACGTGAAGGAAAGGGGAGAAAGAATGAGGGGTGTGAGGGGAGTATGATGTGGGTCTCAGTTTCCTACTTAGTCAACTCGGGGGATGGTGGTACTGCTTATTGAGGTGTTGAGGGGAGAAGCAGTTTATCCTGGGAAAGAGGAAATTCAGTCTTTCTACTTTACTTCCCAGAATTATTTAGATCTTTAATTTGACACCCCCTGCCACCTTCCAAGAAAATAATTGTTGCCTTTAATTTAAAAACCAATTTAATGAAAACTAAACTTTATTTGTTATCTGAAATGGGTGATATCTTATGTTGATCTTCATTGGCATATTGACAGATGTAGTAGTAACCTTTAAATAATTAGGCTGGGAAAGGTGGTTGAGGGAATTCAAAGTGAAAGGGTGTGTAATCCCAATAAAATAATTAAGGAAAGATTGGAGTCTGTCCACTAATGTCAATAGGGGCAAAAATGGTTTGCTTTAGAGCTAGACAGGCAGAATGTTTGACAAGTATGTGTGTGTGTAAGTGTGTGTGTCTGTATGTATGAGAGAGAGAGAAGGAGAGAGATAGAGACAGAATTTTGTGTTGTAAGCATACTAAATGTAATAAAACAGCATTTAGTTTTGTTTATGAATGAACATAGTTCAGACATTCCACTAATTCAAACTGTCCCCTTCAGTAGTATGTTCAGAGGATTCATTGGCCTTTGATTTGATTTGAAGGACTGAACAATAGCAGTTGCCCTGCATATTGTCTTCCCACACATCTGTCCTCTGCCTCAAGGCCCTTGCCTATATTCCCCGCTGGGCAAATTCTAACCTCCTCAAAGACTTCCCCTGGGTAAAATTACTATTTTCCTATGCCCTGTTTTGCTCAGACCTCTACCAAG
Organism: Murina feae; assembly: GCA_004026665.1. Classification (NCBI taxonomy): domain Eukaryota; kingdom Metazoa; phylum Chordata; class Mammalia; order Chiroptera; family Vespertilionidae; genus Murina; species Murina feae. Next base: position 7,627 of record PVJC01025436.1, on the reverse strand, counting down.
TGTTGCCTATTGTCTAAGAACATGGCCTTTGGCTTGACCTGTGCTCAAGTCCACATGTGTGAAATGTTAGCAAATTACTTAACCCCTTGAACCTCTCTCTCTCTCTCTCTCTCTCTCTCTCTCTCTTTTTACTGTATAATTGGGTTAATAATAGTATCTTGTAAGGTTATTGTGAAGACTAATGTAATTTGTGAAGACTAATGTAATGGGACATAGAGTGACTAACACAATATCTGGCACATAGTAAATGCTTAATAAATGATAAATGAATAAATGAATGATAATAAACATACATAAAAGAATAGTGTACAATAAAAGGCATCTGCCTTTTGGTCTGTTCGGTTCCTGGGTGGTGATTATTTGACAATGGAAATCCCTACAGAGTAATGTCTTCACATTTATTAAGCAGTGTGAAATGCCCAGGGGGATATTGTTTCTCAGGACTGGATTCTTCTTTTCTTTTCTTTTTTAAAAATCTTAATTTTAGAAAAGAGGGGAAGGGAAGGAGATATAGAGAGATAGAAACATTGATCCACTGCTTCCTGCATGCCCCCCACTGAGGATTGAGCCTGCAACTGGGCATGTACCCTGTTCAGGAATCCTAGTTCATGGGTCATTGCTCAACTACTGCGCCACTCTGGCTGGGCAATACTGGATTCTTTTTATCTCAGTGTAAGGACAGTTCCACTTTTCAAATGAGGAAAGACCACATCATCCTCATGATTTGGGCTAATTAGAATCTAGGAAGGTCATTCCCTACCTTCAGGGTATGGGCTTGAGACTTGGCCTAACTCATTCTAGTACCACATAGCCCTGGCCACAGTGGCTGTTACACAGATAAGCATGGGACCCAGCTGGGCCAATCAAAGTGCTTTTGTGTCATCATATGTAGAGGCGGGGCAAATGAGATTCTCTCTTTCTGCCAGTAGATTATTGACATGTGGCCATTTCTCTTCCTCTCCTCTCCCTGCTGCATGGAGGGAAGCCATCTGCAGTAGGCCAGAATGGGTCAACACACAGTCTTGACACTGTTGATGGAGTCCCTATTCTTCCCTTGGACTTATAGTTGGATGGTGCATAATTTGATTTATTTTTTATTTTTGCTTAAAGTAGTTTGAGTTGGGATTTAAAAAAATATATATTTTATTGATTTTTCACAGAGAGGAAAGGAGAGAGACAGAGAGCTAGAAACATCGATGAGAGAGAAACATTGATTAGCTACCTCCTGCACACTCCCCACTGGGGATGTGCCCGCAACCAAGGTACATGCCCTTGTCCGGAATTGAACCCGGGACCCTTGAGTCTGCAGGCCAAGGCTCTCTCCACTGAGCCAAACTGGTCAGGGCGAGTTGGGACTGTTGATTCAACATTCATTGGCTTGAATAAATCATTTTAAATCCTCACCACCACCCTGTGAGTTTGACATTATTCCTCCACTCTTTTTAGATTTAGAAACCAGGCTCAGAGAGGTTACTATATAAGGATACACAACTACTAAATAATAAAGTTGGGTTTCAGATTCAGGACTCCCTGAATCTGAAACCCTTACCACCTTGACTGCTTCCATTGACACGTGGCCCTGATACCAGCTCACGGCCTTCATCCTCCTAAATGCCAGTCCATGCCGATGGTGAGGTGCTGTCATTTTCCTGGGCACTTTGTCATCCTGTCCTCCTGGTCTAAAGGATACTCTTTGATACATGATATCAATATTGCTTCTTTCTATATTTAGCTCCCACTTTGTCTGATTCAACTGTATTTGTAGACTTTTCTGTTTAAATTCTTTCTCACTCCCTTTCTAAGTAACTTGGGGACCATGAGAAGCCTCTCACCAGGCTGCCTCTGACCTGTGCTGTGATGGGTCCATTAATCTCCCGGACTGGGAGGGAGGATGTAACCGCCCCAGATGGTATTTCCTAGGAGACAGTAGAGACAGCCAAGAAGACATGACTGGAATTTAAATGGCAGTGGCTGCTCAAGGTTAGATTTAGGAGGAAAAGCAAGGTGGCAGCTTTATTTAATTAGTTTATTGGTTCATTATATCAAGGGTCAATATATAATGGCTTTTAATTTGATAATTTATGAGAAAAGAGTGCTGGCTGTCAACTATAAGAGAAATTCTAGGGGCAGAGCGGAAGAGATAGAAGATAATAGTGAGTATCTGCCTACATGTATGTTTTATATTCTTCCTGATGCTTCAAATTACTCTTAACTGTGTGTATAGCTGTGTTCTTAACTATTATAAGTATCTACACCTTTCCATTTCCATATTAAAGGCTATAAATTATAACTGTATGCTTTAGGATTTTCACTTAATTTTATTTATGAGATAGTTTTTCAAATTATTAAGAACAAGTGAGAATTCTATTCTCCATCTACATCTTCAGGGATTTTACATCTGCTTACAGATCTGTTTTAAGAATACTATGGGTCATAATTTCGGTGGAGGTCTCTTTATTTTGACAAACCTGCTTTTAAGGCTCCTCATGCCCTTCTCTGAACTAACTCCTACTCCACAGTGGTCTCATGTCCTTCAGGAAATTTGAACCTATTGGCCCAATGGCTCTACTTTCTGATGCGCTGCACACTTGCAATTTTTTATTCAACATTCTTCTCTCTGGCTAGGTTGTGACACTGGGTGTAGCCTAAGACAGGATCTTGTGCATTCACGTTTAACAGAGATTTGTTGAAAGTAGTGATGGGCTATAATGTATGTCATGTCGTCAGTCACTTGGGTCTTTGGACAAGTTGGAAAGTGAGAAACGTGACATAGGGTGGCCTTCCTTTCCCTCCATCCTGCTACTCGGCCAGTGCTGTAGTGAGCTGTTGCTCCTGTGGGAACTCCTCTTACTCCTCAGGAGTTTGGGGACAGAAGGAAGGTTGTGAACCACTGGGTATCTGGACTTCCAGTACTCATCCTATTGCATTAGGGTGACATTTTAATATCTGCTCCCTCCACTGAACTGAAGCCTCCTAAGAGTTGGGGATAATGTCTGATTCACTGACCTGCACATGTTTTAGCATCCAGTCATAACAGAAAGTGCTAATGTTTATTAAGTATGGACTATGCGGTATATGTGATACTAAGCATTTTATATATATTGTTGTTCCCTACAACATCCTGTGTGAAATAGGTACTATTATGCTGTCTATTTTAAAGATGAGAAAACTGAGGGTAACAGGGATCTTAAGTACTTGCTAAAGACCGTACATTTGAGACCATAAATAGTGAAGCAGGAATTCAAACTCAGGCCATACAGCTCCAAAGAACTTACTCTTAACACCAATGCTCTCTCTCAATATGTTTCAATTAAGTTCAGTTTGAGATGAACAAGTAAGCCCTGTCTGAGCTCTCAAGAGAAAGAGGCAGCAGTCCTTTTAGATAAGGCAAGAAGAACGAGATGGGCATACCCCCAGAGACAGGTCAAATAGGTGTACATCATTACGGCTTAGCATTCGGGCATCTGGAAGGGAAGAGGGAGATACGAATGTCTTCCTTTATGTGGGAGTTAAAACGCAATCATGCCCTCATCTTGGGGAAGCAGTGGGCACCTGGTAGGGGGTGGTGGTGGAAGGTGACAGTCCTGGTCAGAGTGTCATAGTGGTTGAGAGCCAGTGTTGTGAATGCAGAGGGCAGACTGGCTTAGCACAATGCCTGCCACTTGGCAAGCGCTGGGTCCCTGGCCGCTCTCCCTGACCACCATGTGCGAGTATTTCAAGTATTCCGATCAAGTGCTGTATAGCCACAAAGGTCAGGACTCTGGAGCTTATGCATTCTCGTGGAGGTGAAGTCCTGCAGAGGCAGGAACCCAACCGGAAGTGTCTGATTCTGTCTCAGGTAACTGTCCCCCTCTCCCTCCACCCTGGGGTGGGGAGCTGCTACACCTGTGGGAATATCTGACCCCCCCAGAACGATGGGCTTTAGCTGGCAGGATGCTGAATCCCCCCTCCCCCCACTCTGCTCATGACCATCTCTGTGAAGAAGTTCCGTCTCTTTCCATTTCTTTTATCCATTAACCCACGCAAGTCTCTCTCTGGCTAATTGAATTTGCTAGAAGGCTGCCTTCCATGATTAGGCATCCTGCAGCCTGAGCTGAGAGGATGAAGGAAACAGGCAGAGGCAAACGTCTTGGTGAGCGCAATTCAATCTGCTGCTAAATTTAATCAGGCCGTTCCTGGGTTCTGTTCTCATTCAGCCACCTGCAGTGATATGCTTACAGTGCTCCCAACACACCAGCACGGTGGGCAGTGTGCCAAGACCAAGGCTACCTGTTTTTGCTTCAATTTTCTATAGAACCTGGTGAAGATAAAGTGATATTTTTTCCCTTTTCTCTCGACACCTGCAATTCCAAATTGCAGAAGAATGGACAATAGTGTCTGCTCCAAATTAGATTTTAGCAACATCACCTTCCCCCCCCACCCCTTTCCTTTGTCTAGAAGAAATTGTAGGCCCTGGACACTCTTGAGTTTTGGCACTGTCATCTCACATGATATCAAACACATTAATCCATCTAAATCTTGCCTGATATAAAATTTAACATTTTGTGCATAAGCTGTAGATAAGTTGAAGATGTGTCAACACATAATTATAATTATTAGTAAATGCACATTAGTTTGAACCTTAAGTTTTCTTTGTATATTTCCTTTGTCAAGTCTCACACTTCTTACTTAGGCATCTGAAAAGCTCCCAGCTCCTAGGCCCTGTGCCCACATGTGGCCAAATTGGGGGCTAAAGGGTTCAAGCTGTTTTATTGTCTGCCACCATTTGGAACCTTCCAGAAGTGGAAGCAAAGAATGCTGTGACGACTCACAGTGCAGACTTTGGCATCGAGCGGGCCTGAGTCTATCTGCTCAGAGCATGAATTTCTGAGAACACAGCCTCAGTTTATGCCTCTATTAACATTTGGATGATGACCTACTAACTACTAATTACTGTTGTTTGAATAGGATCTGTGGTGACTTTGCTATGTGGCAACTTGGCTGGGTAAACTCCACTTCCCAGAATTCGCTCCCTTATATGTTTCTGGTTAGCGAGGGCCCCAACAGAAATTCCAAGGGAGATTTGCAAAGTGCAAGTCAGCTGCAGATGTTTCGTAGTTCACACCTATTGTTGCTTACCTGCTGGCTCACCTGGTTGGTGGGAGGTAGTGACCAGACCTGCAATGGCTCTGCCCTCTGCTAAATCCTCCTCGGGCTTCTCTGACCCCTGGGCCAGGTGTGTCTGTTTAGCTCTAGGACAGGCCCTAGCTTTTATAGGATACTCACTACCAAGATCAGAAATAAAACCTTACATGATGCCAGTCCAGCCTCATGGACTGTCTTCAGTTCATCCTATGGGTTCCAGTTCATTCTTCTCTCCCCCACTTTAGCTCCAGCTTCTTTTCCTGACCGCCTTCCTTAAGGACTTCCCATGGATTGAGCCCCACCTGAAGCAGGGCCTACTCATTATTGATGTTTGAATGGGATAAGGCTTGAAAAATGCATACATAGTACAAGCCCTGGCATGTCCTAAGTGCTTGGACATTGTTTGGCTAACACAAATCTAAACCCAGCACCTAACACAGAACTTGGCACATAGCAGGTGCTCCATACAAACTTGCTGAATGTTTTTCATCACAAGAGAAAGAAACAAGGCTCTATGTGGCAATACATGGCAGTTGAAGGGGAGGTAGTGAAATCAATTGAATAATAGGATGTCTTTAAAAAATATTTTAAAAAATTTATTTCAGAGAGAAAGGGAGAGGGAGGGAGAGAGTTATAGAAACATCAACAAAAGAGAATCATTGATCAGCTGCCTCCCGCATGCTGCCTACTAGGAATGCAAGCCGGGCATGTGCCCTGAACAGGAATTGAACTATGACCTCCAGGTTCATAGGTCAACACTCAACTATTGAACCACACTGGCTGGGCAGGAATTTTTTTTTTTTTTTTAGGGTAGACATCTTTATAAAAATGTCATTTTAGATAAATGCATTTTAACATTTCACATTTATAAAGTGATCACCTGGGGCAACATCATGCACTTTAAATTTAAAGTTGCCAAGTATGTTTCTTGGGACCAGCTTGCATGAACAGTTAGATTGATATCTAATTAGTGTGTTCAAATAAAAATAGATTTTCTTCCTATGTTATTGGACAATAAAACTATTCTCTTATGGGGTTAGCACATTCTGATAAGTTTCTCTGCTTTCCTTCTCTCCGATCTGGTTTCCTGTGTGTGTCTGAAGTGGGGGTTCCTTTATCCTATGTGGCCCTCTTGACAACAGTAAGTTTCACTATTATGTTCTTCAGCCAGCCATCTGATCATGGCCAATCCCTGGCTCTTGCTTCAGCCTAGACTGTACCACCATAAAAGCTTAACTCCAGTTGTTCTGGTTGTTGAGTGCTGCATAATAAGCCACCCAAACAACAAGCACTTGTTTAGTTGAGGAATCTGCCAGGTGGTCAGAGCTCAACAAGGGCAACTAGTCTTCGCTCCATGATATCTGGGGCCTTAGCTGGGTGATTTGAATAACTGGGCCTGGAATGGCAGAGGGCTCACCAGGCATTAATCATTCTCTTCTGTGAGTCCCAGGACCACTTCTGGTGGCCTCTTTCCTTGGTCTTCCCAGAATGGTGACCTCAAAATAGTTGGAGTTCTTATCAGGACTAAAAGAGCAAATGTTCTAAGCAAAATCTACAAGGTTCCTCATGGACGAGGCTATGAAGCCCAAATCATCACTTACACTATATTCTATTGGTCAAGCTCATCACTGTGCGCAGCCTGGATTGACATGGAAGGAAATTAGAAATTAGACTCTGCCTCTCAAGGGGAACAATAGCAAAAAAAAAAAAAAAAAGTGGTCCTCTTGAATCCATGACACCAGTTTTTTTTTTGACTCCTTTGGCTACCAGCTCCTCTCCTTCCATCTCTCATTCTCTTTAATATGCCTACTTGTTGAGACATCAGCTCCTTTGATACCTCCATTTTCATCCTCTTCTGGCTTCTTATCTTTGACTAGGGGCCCAGTGCACAAAAATTTGTGCACTCGGGGTGGAGGGAGACCCTCAGCCCGGCCTGTGCCCTCTCACAGTCTGGGAGCCCTCAGTGGATATCCTATGATGGCACCAGTCTGCCAGGCTCCTTCTGTGTGTGTGTGTGTGTGTGTGGCCACTGGGGACCTGCCCCCAGCTGCATCTGAGGCTCAGAGCAGTCCTCCTGTGTGTGTCTTCCTGCTGGGGGCCTGCCCCCAGGCACACCATGGAGGCTTGGAGCAGGCACCCCCTCTATGTTGATCTCTCAGACTCTTGCCCTCCCCTGCATGTTGTTCTTTTTTTTGAGCTATGGCCAGGGCTGGGTGCTGCCTGCCTCCCAAGCTTGCCTACTGCCCATCTTCCTCCAGCCACCAGAAAGCAGGGAAAACCCCGCCTCGTGGTCAGGCCAGCCTTTTCCTGCTCCCCGGAAGGGACCTGGGAAGCTGCCAAGCAGGCTGCCGACCCTTTCCCACTCACCCGTCCCCTGCTGCCTTCCTTTCCCACTTTCCGGTGCTGCCAAGGGGTCTGGGGAGCTGCCAATCAGGACCCTGGCCCCTGCAGCCTTGCTTTCCTGCTCCCCGGTGCCCCACAAAGGGCCTGGGCAGCCACCAAG
>PVJC01025435.1:0-24757 GCA_004026665.1 Murina feae | reverse complement strand
TCTTCCCTCCATCCTGTTGCACCTCTCCCCCACCTGGTTACTTCCCCCAAACTCTCCCTGGCTGCTGCTCCGCCTGCCCCCTGCCCATCTCTCCATCTCCTGGCTCCCCTGGGGGTTCACCCCAGCTCTGAAGGGAGATAGGGCCTCTCACAGGAGACCCCTGCCCCTGTGTAAGAGAAAATGGAGCCAGCGAGAGAGTAGGCCCAGGAGGCGTGTGTGAGAAAAAGGGAGCAGGTCTCCTTCCCTCACTAAAGCTTCCTCTCTGCCGGCTGGTTCCGCCCCCACTATCGTGGGCCTGAGTGGGTCCCTCGGAGGCTTAGCAGCCACTGTGCGTGTGCCCCGGAACCCACCCAGACCGATCGCAGCCCCTCTGCCTCCAGCTGCCCAGCCAGCCCACCACTGCTGCGGCTGATGGGCCTGGGTGGGTCATAGGAAACACATGCACAGAGGCTTAGCAGCTTCTGTGCGTGTGTGCCCCCTGGACCCGCCCAGGCCCATCGCAGCCCCCCGGGCAGCCGGCTGGTCCGACCCCCAAATTGGCTGCGATGGGCCTGGGTGGGTTCGAAGGAGGCTTAGCAGCCTCCGTGCGTGTGTGCCCCAGGACCCACCCAGGCCCATCGCAGCCCCTGGGGCAGCCGGCTGGTCCCACCACCACTGTGGCTGCGATGGGCCTGGGTGGGTTCGAAGGAGGCTTAGCAGCCTGCGTGCCTGTGTGCCCCGGGACCCACCCAGACCAATCACAGTCCCTCGGCTGGCTGGTCCTGCTTCCCCCGCGATGGACCTGAGTGGGTCACTCCGAGGCTTAGCAGCCTGCGTGCGTGTGTGCCCCGGGACCCACCCAGGCCAATCACAGTCTCTGGGCCGGCTGGCTACCCCCCCTCCCCCTCCTGCGATGGGTCTGGGTGGGTCTCACAGAGGCTTAGCAGCCTCCCTGCGCGTGTGCCCCTGGACCCACCTGGGGCAGCCGGCTGGTCCCACCCCCGCATTGGCTGCGATGGGACTGGGTGGGTTTGAAGGAGGCTTAGCAGCCTCCATGCGTGTGTGCCCCAGGACCCACCCAGGCCCATCGCAGCCCCTGGGCCGGCTGGTTCCGCCCCCACTGTCGTGGGCCTGAGTGGGTCCCTCGGAGGCTTAGCAGCCTCCGTACGTGTGCCCTGGAACCCACCCAGACTGATCGCAGCCCCGCTGCCGGCTGGTCCCGCTTCCCCCGCGATGGGCCTGAGTGGGGTTGCTCTGAGGCTTAGCAGCCTGCGTGCATGTGTTCCCTGGGACCCATCCAGGCCCATCGAAGCCCCGGGGCTGACTGACTGCTCCCTCTCTCGGCTGCCACCTCTATTTGCGGCAGAGGCCGCAGTCTGTGGCTTCTTGCCGGCTCCTACCTCCGCCATCTTGATTGGACTATTTTGCATACAGTCCCTCTGATTGGCTAGTGGGCGTGGCTTACCCCGTCCCAAAGAAACGGTTAATTTTACTATTTCCCTTTTATTAGTTTAAATAAAGTATATATTTAAAAACTAGTAAAAGTGTATTTTTTTATATATTTTATTGATTTTTCTTTTTACAGAGAGGAAGGGAGAGGGATAGAGAGTTAGAAGCATCAGTCAGCTGCCTTTTGCACACCTCCTACTGGGGATGTGCCCGCAACCAAGGTACATGCCCTTGACCAGAATCGAACCTGGGACCCTTCAGTCCTCAGGCCAACGCTCTATCCACTGAGCCAAACCGGTCAGGGCTAAAAGTGTATTTTTTAACATCTACAGTTTGCAATCCTTTGATTTATTGCTGAGAAATGTATTACTGAGAAAAAGGAGTCTTAGAATGGTATTAAGAAAATATAATAAAAGACGGAGGTTTTTATTAACATGACATCTGGCTGTAATCCATGTCAGTATTTGACTATACACATTGATAAATTCCATTGTACAAATTTACAAATTTGATAAAAGAATCTCAACTGACCCAGGCTGAAAGCTAGGTAAAATCAGTATTTTCTACTGAAATAGTTCATATCTATATTCTAAAGACAGCATGGTGCAAAGTAAGAAACTGATATTCAATAGAACAGACTTATGTTGATTATTCTAATTCCTAAAATGGCTTTCACTCAATCATAGAAGTAACTATTTCACTGCATGCTTTTTCTCAGGAATCTTCATCAGATTTTACTTAGAAAGCTATGACTTTTTAAGAGAGGAATATAAAAAAAAATTATCTTACTCTATTAAAGTTGAATAGAAAATCCTGAAATTATAAGAGATAATAGGAACAATAATTTCTTAAATTACAAAAGGACTTAATATCAGTATTTTACACATTTTATTTGAAGTGACATACTACTTTCCCCAAACAAGGCCATTTTATAAAAGTATGCATCCCTACATACATCAGTTTATCAGTATTTAATAAACTGCTGTGTATACTTATTTGTTGAATAACTTAAGGATACGGGTTAAGAAATGAAATATGGCCCTGGCTGGTTTGGGTCACTGGATAGAGCCTTGGCCTGTGCACTCAAGGGTCCCAGGTTCAATTCCGGTCAAGGGCATGTACCTTGGTTGCAGGCACGTCTCTGGTTGGGGGTGTGCAGGAGGCAGCTGATTGATGCTTCTCTCTCACCAATGTTTCTAACTCTCTCTCCCTTTCCCTTCCTCTCTGTAAAAAATCAATAAAATATGTTAAAAAAATGAAATATGGTTAATTCCCTATTAATTTATCATCCTGTGTAATGCAAGCATACGCTAGAAAACAAATGTTTATGTCTAAGAAATGGGACTTTCCCTATAAATAATATTCAAAATGGTTTTGCTTTTAAAAAATTCCGTTGATTAGCTCCACTGCCAATTTGGGTTTGAAGAGGAACCATTTAAATTATTAAACCTAGCTTTAAATAATTGAGTGGGTCTACTTTCCCTTTTCTAAATATTAATCACTTCTAGGACCAAACATGGAAAAGAATATACTTCAAAGAGTTACACATAAGTGTGATTTAAAAATCCTTTAGAATTCTAACTTACTGAAATATTATAAGAATTTATCAAGCAAGCAATTTAAAAGTCCACTATGGGAAGTTTTTACAGCTTACCCTGGCTTGTTCTCGAAGTTCATCCACAATTAAGCGATCAACTCTAGATGGGTTGGAAGTCAGCCTTGGAATTGGAGTATTGTTAGTACTGGATACTTTTTTTCCTGGGTAATTCTTGGCAAGGGCCAATTCAGTCTGTAAAAAATTATGTAATTTTTAGATGATGAATTTTCCAAATATGATTCAATGGTAATATTTTTCTTAGGTCTAAGCAATAGATTGAAAATTACTCCTTTAAATAATTCTGTTTTGGTATCAAAAGGCAGCAAATACAAACCACAGTATTTTTCTGTCATACTTAATACAAATAAAATACCTGGACACTCCAACAGTTTAATACTTTAAAAATTAAAAGAAATTAACTTTTAACCCATTAAGGAAAAAGTCTACTTCATTGGCAAAATAAACTTTACATAAGTAACAATTCTTTTTAACCCCAAACTTTAGTTTTTTATTCTTTACATATTTAAACTTTATTTTTATTGGTGACACTATTATAGATGTCTCCATTCCTCCCACCCCCAGCTTTTTGTCTTTAAATCACTTAATTCCTTATAGTCATGGATTTAACAAATACTTCCCATTAGAGAAGAATTCAGCTTAGAAATAAAGCAAGTACTCAAAGCACACTAAGGTAAACAAAAGATGCAGGGGACATACTAGTTACTCCTAACTGGATAGCTTTGTGTTACCTTTTTTCTCTCCTTTTCTAATGCTCTCCATTGTTCATAGCATTCTTCTAGACGAATATGAAGTTCACTGGCTGGTCCACTACGGGTTTTAATTGGTCTTTGAAATCCAAAAGTTGGCACAAAACCAGAAAAGGAATTATCACCATACATCATATCATTAAAATAAGGGTATAAATGGCTTAAGTCATCATAAGAAAATAAATCATAGGAATCCAAGAGTGGAACAACTGAATGGCCAAATGGGTGGGTAGATCTTAGGGGAAACCCATTTGAACCAAGTTGTTGAAAACTCTGATTATGCCTTAAATCTCCCATCATATAATTAGAAAAACATGACGCCTGTGTGCGATTCACACGGCTATTAATATTGTTGTCTCCACTTCCCTGTCTGTGGCTATTAAAATGACTCTGTGCCTCCAAAAGATCTTGATATGTATTTTGAGATAATGCATCTAAATGCTTTGGACCTTCCTCAGGATCATAATGTCCACCCTGAGGCTTAGTTTGAAAATTATGTTTGTTTACATTTTCAATGATCCCATACTGCTGAACTGAGTAATTATCACAAAATCCGTTTGGCTGCTTTATTTTTTTATCGGTAACCAATTCAAAGAGATTTTCTTCCGCAGTCTTTGTCAGTCCTTCCATGTGATTGACAGGTTGAATTCTTTCTGCACTATTATAATTGAAATCAAAACTAGAAAATGCTGAAGCGTTTTCTTGGCAATACTTCTGAAACAAATTGCTATTTAGAGTTAAATTTGTGGATGATAATTGGGGGAAATCTGAAGAATGGTTAGAACCTTTTGAAGCTACACTTACATGACTATTTAATTTCATCAAGTTACCTTGATTTCGATAAGGAATAAGAGTGTTACTTTTTGTGTGGACATTCATCCAAGTTGGCCTATTTAAGTTGATACCTCCTGAAGATGTTGCTGAGTTTGACAGTAAAGCCACTGATTTAAAATACTCAGAATTTGGGGCGTCAGCTTTAGCAAACTGTTGCTTTTCTGTGACATTAGCAAAATCATTATTGGCTGGACAAACTGTATGAGGTTTTAATCCATATTCTGATTTTAAGCCAAAATCAGCAGTGAATGCTGCTTCCTTTGCAAACTGTTTTTCTGTCAGGTGTGGTGTAGTTTTTGGAAATGTGAAATTCTGCTGGTCAGGTATTGTCTCTTCCATTTTTTTCTGATTTGCTGGTTTAACCTGAAATAACTTTGTGTAGCTGTCTGCTTCTACAGTTAGTGTTTCAGATGTGCCATTGGCTAATTTTTTACTATCTTGGACACTAAAGTTTGAACACTTAGTAAGTTTAGCCTTATTAGGATGAGCATATTCTGGGTATCTACAATAATCTGCATTTTCATTGTATCTATTAAACTGGGAAAGAAATATCTCTGCCCTTTTTTGCTGTAATGGTGCTTCAAGACTTTTAACACACATTTTCTCTCTTCCATAAGGGTAACTATCGGGTCCTGATTCTTTCATGACCTCAGAGAGGCCAGCTTGTGGTGTAAAACAATTTTTGACAAATGGATATTCTTGGAATGTTGTCTTAGCTGTATCATTTGTCTGAATATTATAACAATTAGAATGATCACTTCGTAAGGGGTACATCCATTGTTCTTCAAGATCTAAACCAGTAAATCCATGATAAAGTTCATCTATTTTTTGTTGTGGTGTGAGATTACTATTATGCAGGTATTGCTTTTCCACTGCTGACACAGATTCACCAGAATAAAAAGCTTGCTGAGAGATGGCTGTATCTATTGGCCTTTTGGTTTCTGTTAACAGGTCATGGTGATCTGCAAATCTGCTTGTGTTCACTGGCCAAACTGACTTTAAACTGGAGGAGCAGCTCCTAGAACAAGTAAATATATTTAATTACAATTTAGGCTTTAAAAGATTTTACGTCCTTAGTGGAAAAGGTAGGAAAGGTTTTCAGTAACATTTATCTCGCCCACCTCCCCTTCTCTAATCCTTTTCAACTTTGTCTTATACGCTACCATTACATTCAAATAATTCTCTATTGCTTGAAATGTGCTATATGCTACATAAATATGTATTTTAATCTTAATGTCTTCATTATTCTTTTCCAAGAGGAATTAACTAAGGCCTGAGGCTGATGACTGCATAGTCTTACATAATATTTTATCTATAGTAAACAGAAAAAGTTTTTCCTTTAATTAGGTTATTACATAATACAAAAAATTTTGTTGACGACAATTTTTTGAATGAAAAAAGATGTTTTGTTGAAACTATTATTCAAATTAAAAGTAGGAGCCCGGTGCACAAAAATTTGTGCACTCGGCGAGGGGAGGAAGGGGTCCCTCATCCTGGCCTGTGCCCTCTCACAGTCTGGGACCCCTGGGGGGCGGGGAATGTCCACCTGCTGGCATGCATGGCCAGCCTGGGTGAGGGGCTGAGGGCTGTTTTCAGGCTGGCCACAGGCCCCTCAGGGTTCGTGCACTGGGGGGTGGGGATGGCTGGTGAGTGCAGGCGTGGACGTTTCCAGCCGGGTGGCCTACCATTGCACATACCTGGTGGGCCTCCAATGCTGAGGGGACACACCTGGTGCAGAGCTGGGTGGCAGGCCAGGGGGTGGACACTGGTGCATGGTCCCTTGGGGGGGCCTTGCTGCTGAGCGGACACACCGAGGGTGAAACCAGGCATACACTTGCACACGCCCCACGGAGGCCTCCAGGGTGGAGCCAGGTGGCTGGACCTGTGGCAGACACTCTGCGCAGGGGCAGAGGGTGCTCCGGCATGACCCCAAGGGGGTACCTCCCTCAAGCCTCCGCCACTGAGCCTCTGAGGTCGTGTGGGCCCAATTGCTCTATTCCCAGGCCTCACAGGGCCAGGCCGGGCTGCCCTGCTCCCGGCCTTGCGGCTGCTCACCGCCCTCTGGAACCACCGCAGGCACGATTGCTCTATTGCCAGCCCCAGCCTCAGGGCCGGGCAGGCTCCCACCCGAGGCTGCCCAGAACCAACCACTGGCGCGATCTCTCTATTCCCAGCCCCATCTCTCTATTGCCAGCCCTGGCCGCAGAACCGGGGGACTGGACGGCCTCCCGGCCCTGCAGCCGCCCACCACTGCCCGGAACCGACCGCTGGAGCACTCGAGGGCGGAGACCAGGCTTCCGCCCTCACGTGCCCTGGCGTGATCACTCCGTTGCCGGCTCCAGCTGCAGGCCCTGCAGCTGCCCGCCACTGCCAGGGGGAGGCCAGGCTTCCGCCCTCGCGTGCCCCGGGCCTCCGCCATCTTGGCTGGGCTAATTTGCATACCATTGTTCTGATTGGCTGTTGGGCGTCCCGAAGAAACGGTTAATTTTACTATTCCGCTTTTATTAGTTTAGACATTTTATTTGGTTACATATATGCTTCATACTTCCCTATTTATGAAATAAAGCACTTGGGAAATACGGCTTTCACACCCAAATAAAACAATATATATTAAAAAAAATTTTTCCAAATGAATAAAACTCATATATATTTCTGCACAGGAGAAATGCTAGTTTTATTCTTTGGGATATATATAATATATATATATATATATATATATATATATATATATATATATATACACACACACTCCTTGGAATTTATATTCTTTAAGCTACACTTTAGCTCATGAACTCAAGGGAAATAGTTCTGAATTATGCAAGAACTAGGGGCCTGGTGTACAAAAATTTGTGCACTTGGGGGAGGGGTGGTCCCTCAGCCCGGCCTGTGCCCTCTTGCAGTCTGGGACCTTTCGGGGGATGTCTACCTGCTAGTGTGCCTGGCCAGCCTGGGTGAGGGGCTGATGGCTGTTTTCAGGCTGCCCACATCCCCTTCAGGGTTCAGGTCCCTACTGGGGTGCCTGGAGAGCCTGGGTGAGGGGCTGAGGGCCGTTTTCAGGCTGCCCACAGCTCCCATTGACCCAACCTCCCAGCGAGGCTGGCTGGAATCAGGTTTCTGGGGTTTATTTATCTTCTGTAATTGAAACTTTGTTGCCTTGAGCAGAGGCCTAGGCAGGCAATGAAGCCTCCTGTTTGCTTCAGCTCCGTGGCTTCTATAATTGAAACTTTGTTGCCTTAAGCAGAGGCCCAGCCTGCTGAGGCAGGCAGTTTCCTCCAAACAGAAGCCTTCTGTTTGCTCTAGCTTCATGGCTGCTGGCCGCCATCTTGGCTGGGTTATTTGCATACAGCTGCTCTGATTGGCTGGTGGGCATGGCTTGGCTGGTGGGCGTGGGTTAGGTGTCTTGGAGTGATTGCTAATTTGCATTTTACTCTTTTATTAGATTAGATAATTTTTCAAATGGAAGTTCTTAATAGCAAATTAAACCTTAGATTGAAACTTTTAATTGTATGGAACGATCTCATCAAAATCAAGACTCCTAAAAACAAGTAAGTATTTGAATTAAGATGTCTACTCTCAGATGATCCTCTATTAACTAAAAATAAAAGTTAATAGGATAATCTAGTATACAGGTTTACAGTTGTTTGCATGAAAAATAATACAATAAATAGCAAGAATAAACCATGTTTATTTACAGTTGTGAGTACAAACTGTAAATCTACTTTTGTGCCATCCTGTATGTGAGTTTAAAAGCTCACTATACAATGTATAGCTTATATACTAACCCGTCAGCAAAATATGGCTGTGACTTATCTTGTTCTTCCAAAATGTTAGATACAAGTCCATATAAGTCTGTTTCACTGCCATAGTCATTTCTTTCTGTTTGAATCCTAAAAAAGAAATATTACATGACAAATTATTTTACACTAAAATACAAAATATTGATTTCTATTTCTAGATTTATATTATATTACCATTATTTCCTATAAAATATTTGGATTGAATCAATACCATAATTTCAAATTAAGAACAAGAACTTAAGAATAATTTCCACTTAGCTTATTATGTTACATAAACATCTCTCTTTCATTTCAAATCCTGTCTAGTTCACAATGTATGCTTACCTCTTATTTCTCCAAAACAATTTATTAATTTACCTGTTCTTTACATTAATCTGAGAATTAGAAGGCTGCTTAATATCATCTCCATAAGTAGACCATGGTGCATAGTAAATTGAAGAATCTACAGAACTTGCATATTCAGTTGAAGAAAGTGGAGGATAGGTCTGCCTTAGGTCAACATTGTCTTCACTCTGAAATTTTAAAGAAATGCTTATGTATGAGACATATTAAAACTACATTACAGAATATTAGTGGTATAATAACAAATAGGAGGAAATAACACATGTGTAAGAGTTGGGAGATAAAATCAAATCTAGACTTAGCCATTTAAGCTGACTTTACACTAGGGATTGGCAAATTTTTTTCTGTAAAGAGCCAGATAATAAATACTAGGGTTTGCTGTTAAGGTCTCTTTAAGCAATCATAGACAGCCCTGGCTGGTTCGCAGGTTCAATTCCTGGTGAGGGGCAGGTACCTGGATTGCAGGTTCGATCCCAGGGCTGTCTGTCAGTCTCTCTCTCTCTCTTGCTCGCCCCCTCCCAATCTCTCTCAAAATCAATGGGGAAAAACAATATCTGTGGATGAGTTGCAAAAAAGGAAAAATAAAGAAAAAAGGAAACAACCATAGATAGACAACATGGAAACAAATGGACACAGCTGTCTTCCAATAAATTTAAAAAACAACAACAATAACAACACACAAGACACAAAAAACAGGGACTTGGCAGATCTAATCTGACCCCTCGGTGTACTTGTTACTTATACCTGGTCTAAAACACCTATAATTATTAGAGTTTTAATTTGTTGAACATAATGTGGACACTAACAATGTTATATTTCATGTATCATTTATAAAAGTCTTAATGTTCCCAATCTGTTAAAAAAAAGTTAATGTACGTTTATATAGAATTTCAAACAAACTTCATATACATTCTTGTATTCAGTCAACCCTGTGACATGGGTATTCTATTAAAATAGAAAAATGAGAAAACTGAGGCTACAAGTTACTGAGCCCAAGGTGACAAACTAACCCAAACTCAAGGCCTTCTTACTCTTATTCTAGGGCATTTTCTTTTTTATCTTATTTTTCGTTAATCTCACCCAAGTGATTTTAGAGAGTGGGAGGGGTAGAGACAGAGACAGAGAAACATTGATGTGAGAGACACACATCAATTGGTTGCCTCCTGAACACAGAATTGAACTCAGGACCTTTCAGTCCACAGACCAATGATCTACCCATTGAGCAAACTGGCTCTAGGGCTCTAGAGCATTTTAAAACAGTATCTTTAATTTTCAGTCTCATTTTTATTTCTAAGCGATATTATAAAAATGAGATGATATATAAAATGTTATGATCGCTTCAGAAAATTTAAAGATATTACCATAATTAGGAGAAAAATGCCAGTTAATTTTTTTTTTTGCATGAAGACTTCTATAATGAACTCTGAGTAAATAAGGTGAAGTTTGAATTTTAAGATTTAAAAAAATATATTTTATTGATTTCTTACAGAGGAAGGGAGAGGGACAGAGAGCTGGAAACATCAATGAGAGAGAAATATGGATCAGCTGCCTCCTGCACACATCACCCACTGGGGATGTGCCTGCAACCAAGGTACATGTCCTTGACCGGAATCGAACTCGGGACTCTTCTGTCCGCAGGCCGACACTCTATCCACTGAGCCAAACTGGTTAGGGCTGAATTTTAAGATTGTAATGATTTAAAATCCTATCTCCTTCTAAAAACGATTGAGCAGTAAAAATAATTTAAAATACTTGAAATAGTATTATAGAATGAATATAATTAATAAAGGATTAAACATTTTTTTTATGTATATATATTTTAATCCTCACCTGAGGATATTTTTCCATTGATTTTTAGAAAGAGTGGAAGAGAGCCCTGACTGGTTTGGCTCAGTGGATAGAGCGTCAGCCTGTGGACTAAAAGGTCCCAGGTTCAATTCCGGTCAAGGGCATGTACCTTGGTTGCGGGCACATCCCCAGTGTGGGGTGTGCAGGAGGCAGCTGATCAATGTTTCTCTCTAATCGATGTTTCTAACTCTCTATCCCTCTCCTTTCCTCTCAGTAAAAAATCAATAAAATATATTTTAAAAAGAAAGAGTGGAAGAGAGGAAAAGAGAAATAACAATGTGAGAGAAACACATCGATTGGTTGTCTCCTGCACGAGCCTGGAGTAGCCTGCAACCGAGGTATGTACCCTTGACCAGAATCAAACCCAGGACCATTTGGTCCATAGGCTGAGGCTCTGTCCACTGAGCCAAACTGACTAGGGGAAAGATTAAACACTTAGATGCATTTTATTCTAGAAAATGCTTCTTTCAAGAAGTCTGAAAGTATAGGTTCACAATTTTTAACTTTCCAAATAAGGAATAAAACCTGAATATAATGACTACAAATATCAAGATATAACAGTAGAAATGATTTTTTTTATATACAAGCTGGGGCAAATGTAGTAGGTTTACCGTTGTGAGTATATGAAAGAGTTTATTTTTGTATTATTATTTATTATTATATTATTTTCCATATAAACAATTATAAACCTACTTTTGTTCACTCTGTACTTATACAGAAGAATATAATCCTGACTAAAAATTTTTTCTAATTGCTTTTATTCCCTTTTTAAAAAAATCCTCACCCAAGGATATATTTTAGGATATCTTTCCCTTTGGTTTCTAGAGAGTGGGAGGGAGGATGAGGGGGAGAGAGAAAAAGAAACACTGATTGGTTGCCTCCTCCATGCGCCCCTACTGTGGCTGGGGAACCTGCAACTGAGGTACTGCCCTTGACTGGAAATCGAACCTGTGACCCTTCAGTCCAAAAGTGGATGGTCTAATCACTGAGCAACTGGCTAGAGCAACCAGGGCTGCTTTTATTCTCTTGAATCAAAATTTACATTGCTCTGGCCAGTTGGTTGAGCATGTCCCATGAACTCAGATGTCACCAGTAGGGCTCGTGCAGGAGGCCAATTAATGGTTCTCTCATCATTTTTCTGTCTCTCTCCTTTCTCCCTTCCTCTCTCTCTCTAAAATCAATAAAAACCTATTTGAAAAAATTTACATAAAAAGAGAAGACATATTTTAAGTATTCCTATATTCCTAAACTTTTGTTTTTATAGACATAATTGAGAACATTTAAACATAAAATATTGAGTTTATACTTTAATAATAAAATATGAAAATACCTTCCAATTATCCATCTTCAAGAATCTCAAATATTTTACAATTATTTTGCTGAGTGCCACTAAAAACTATCTTTCTAGATGTTAGTAACTTTTATCTTTAGAACCTTTCATAACTGCATTCCTTTAGTTGTGAAGTTTTTATCATTGGCCCACCTTAACTCTCTTTTAGGTGTGAAGTATACAAAGTGCCATAAGTAATTATCCATCTTTTTTTTTTTTTTAATCCTTATCCGTGGAGGCTATTTTTCCATTGATACAGAGAGTGAAAGGGAAGGGGGAGGGCGAGAGAGGATGTGAGAGAGACACACAGATTGGTTGTCTCCAGCATGAGGGGTAGGGATCAAACCTGCAACCCACGTACATGCCCTTGACTGGCAATCAAACCGGAACCCGAAAACCCTCGAACTTATGGTGCAAAGGCTGTCGCTCTAATCACTGAGTGCATGGGCCAGGGCTGTTCATCATTTTTAAATAGTTGCTTAAACAAAAAGAGCATTTTCATATTCAAATATCAAATGAGATAAAGAGCACTGGAAACAAAATACATTTTGGGCATTCTTTCAAGTACATTTCACATTTCAAAATAAGTTTTGAGTATTAGAAAACCTAAATCTTTAAAAAATTGATTTAAATTTTATATTACAGGATAAAACAAGCAACTAAAGTAATGTGAATTCAAATGTAATTATATTCTAAATACATGGATCCTTTCAGTTAAAACATCTACAGAAATTAAATATGCAAATACTTGGGGCTGGCATATTAATTAGATCCAGGTAACTGCAAAATTTACCATTATATCCTTGATAGACAAAATAACTAGCCCTAGCTGGTTTGGCTCACTGGATAGAGCATTGGCGTGTGGACTCAAGGGTCCCAGGTTCGATTCCAATCAAGGGCATGTACCTTGGTTGCAGGCACATCCCCAGTAGGGAGTGTGCAGGAGGCAGCTAATTGATGCTTCTCTCTCATCAATATTTCTAGCTCTCTATCCCTCTCCCTTTCTCTCTGTAAAAAAATCAATAAAATATATTTTAAAAAATAATTAAAAATAAATTCAAGTACATTTTAGTAGTGATGTAAATATTATAGAGAGCAGTGGAATGCTGGTCTCGGCAGTGAAAAGACCTGGGTTCCACTTGGGCTTTGTCACTGTGGATACAAATTAAGCTTTCTGAGCCTCAGTTTCTCAGTTGGTACACTGGGCATAACACTTTGTAAGGCTATGTGTGGATTAAATAACTTATTTCAGGATATTATAATTCAAAGTATAACAATATCAACACTGGTGTCCTGGTTAAATAATTTCAAATGAAAATGACTTACATTATCCTAAGACCAATGTAATATGACTAATAAAATTTAAATGTTTTAGGTGAGGTACAAGGTAGTATATAATGTAAGAAGGGCATTATGACCGCCAGGGAATAAAGAAGCGACAAAAATTTCATCTTTAAATCATCAAAAGTACGCTTGTACGGATTTACAATAAATGCTCGAGGGGAAAAGTATTTTTAAGATCTTACTAAGTAAATATGTATTTTCGTACATTTCTGACAGCAGTGAAGACAAGACGAAAACAACGACCAGTTAAAAATCTTATTCCTTAACTTGTTTTCAAAGGCAAGGATGTGTTTCTGCAAACGTTGTCTGTGCAATGTTATGGCTTTCTGGTCTTAAAAACGTGGAGCAGTTTGGACACCCGCGGGCAAGGGCTCAGGTAAACGAATCTGATTGGAATACGTCCTCGGACACAGGGCGGGGCTGGCTAATGCACCTGCGCTTTGTAGCCATCATAGAAGGAAGAGGCGCCGGACATCACGCCGCCGAACACATCCGTTAGTCTACCGCCGGCGTCGGCGCCGAGGTTCCAGCAGCGACTCGCACCTCCGCGGAACGCCACCTTGGGCTGCACGAGCAGGAATAGGAAGCCAGAGAGAGACATCACGCAGTGCGAAGCCACGGCTGAAAGGGCTCATTACTGTTCACCTCGGCCGTTCCCCTAACAGCCTAACTGAATTCCGAATCCCGACGAGGACACGAACTCGGGGCCCCGGCGTGCGTCCGTCCCTGCGGTTCCCTCCCGGTCCTCCAAGCCGTCCGTGGCGCGGCTGTCCCCCGCCCTGCCCGGTCTACGCCGCCCACCACCGCCTCGGCGCCGCCGCCCGAAGTGGAGGCGGCAGCGGCAGCCCCGGCGTAGCGGCCTCCCGGCAGGTCCTGTCAGCCGCGCCGCGAACCCCCCGCCCCCCGCTCGACCTGTCGCCGCGCCCTCAGCCCGTTCCCGCGGCGCGGCCCGGGCGCCCCGTCGAGGCTCCTCAGAAGCCACCTTGCCCTCTCCTGCCCTGAGGCGACCTCCTCAGAGAACAGCGCCTACGGACGCGCCTTCTCCTCAGCCTCTTCTCCCGGTCGCCATCCTCCAAGTCCGGTCGTCACCCAGACCCTGACCATCCCCACAGGTTACCTCAAGTCCCTCCCTTAGGCCTGGAGGGTGAGGGAGCTGCCAGGGGCGTCCGCCTCTCACCTCCATGGGACCCCCAGCCCCTCCGGGACTCGGTACAGCTCCTGGGGCACCGGGGTGAGGGGGGGCGTCGAGGCCCGGCTCCCTCAGCCCGCACCCCGCCGCTGCCGCCGCCGCCGCCCCCGGCGCTGCCTGGAGCGGGTCCGTGGGTGGGGGGGGTCGGAGCGGGGGAAGAAGGGTCTGGGCGGGAGAGGCCGTTATATTGCCGACCCCCGGCTCGCGACCCGGCACCGAACCGCCCCGGCCCGCCCCCTTCTGTGAGACCCGCCCCCTCTTTGCACCCCCCTCATTGGCCCGCTGCCTAGCCAATGGGCAACTGCCTCCAGGGCCCGTTACCTTCCACCCCCCAGAGACAAGGCTGAGAACCGGCGGTTAGCCGACCTCGTTTTCTCGCAGCTTCTGAGCTTTTCCCGCTCAGAGTAAACGGGTTCGGGATTGGCCCGGACTGGCAAGCACCAGCCCGATGATTGGCTAATAGGGTGGTTGAGGGGCGGGGCGTGGAAGGGAAAGAACGCGAGCTTACCGAGTGAGACAAGTGAGGGAACTGGTCGGAAGATTTGAGAAATCGCTCAGCAACTGGTTGATAATCGTAAGCCTATCTTGTGCCAACATTTGATTTTTTTTGTCCCTCGAACCCCCTCCCCAACTCCCAGAATCCTTTGGAGCCGCCCGGAGAATGATAGACCTGTGCCCGTTTACAGAGGGTGAGAAAGCCCCATGGAATTGGGTGTTGTTGGGAAACTCCCGAGGGAGAACCGCTCTCCGTCCTAGGTCCCAGGAAGTGAGGGGTGAAGGCATTTTGGTGTTAACTTTTGGACAAAGTTCATTTCTATATGCACCGGACAAGCCATTGGCAGTCCCATTTAGAGATGTGCTATCTCAGAGAAAAACAAGTTTTTGTTCCGAGACAATGCTGAAAAAAACTTGTGTCTGTGTTGAAGTATTGAGGATGATAAAAGTAAACACAATAAGCACCTTTTAGGGTGTTTCTATTTAAAACGAAAACTTGAGTGCTGGCCGGGTCGCTCAACTTGGTTAGAGCATGGACCCCCTACGCCAGGGTTGCGGGTTCAACCCCTGGTCAGGGCGCACACAAGAACCAACTAATCGCCCTAGCCGTGTGGCTCAGTGGATAGAGCGTCAGCCCACAGACTGAAGGATCCCAGGGTGGATTCCTGTCAAAGGCACATGCCGGGTTGCGCGCTGATCCCCAGTAGAGGGCGTGCAGGAGGCAACTGATCAATGGTTCTCATCATTGATGTTTCTATCTCTTGCTATCCCTCTCTGAAATCAATAAAAATAACAAAATTTAGAAAGAAACAATGCATAAAAGAGTGGAACAACATATCAATCTATTCTCTCTCTCTCTCTCTCTCTCAAATAAATAAGAAATAAATTAAGAAAAAAACAACCCAAAAATTTGAGAAGCAGTTAAGTGGAAGATGTTCTTTTAACTCAGGCACAAATTAGAAATAGAAAAGGAGACAAGTTTCATCGGTTCATATGGACCTAATAGTTATTTTAGATCACTAATAGTTATTTTGCATCACTACTCAGTTTTGATTTTAGAAAGTGGACCAGGTGACCTGGCTTTCCTACCTCACCCTTAAAATTACTGATGTGAAACTCATTTCCCCTCCTTGCATTGAGAAATTACTGTTCTCTCTGCCTGTCTATGAGAGCATAGTACCCACAAAAGTTTGAAAAACTATGAAACTCTTAATGTATTTTTATTGTAATAAGATACACATTGATTTACCATGTTAACCCTCTTCAAGTATACAATTCATTGGCACTTAGTACATTCACAGTGTTGTGCAACTACTACCACTATCCATTTCCATAAGAAATTTAAACAAATATTTTTATTTCAGAGAGAGGAAGGAAGAGGGTGAAAGAGATAGAAACATCAATGGTGAGAGCCATTGATCAGCTGCTACCTTCTGCAAGCCCCCTTACTGGGGATGGAGCAGGAAACCCTGGCATGTGTCCTGACTCAGAATCCAACTATGACTTCCTGGTTCATGGGTCAATGCTCAATCACGGAGATAATGACTGGGCATCCATAATTTTTTTTTTATTATCCCAAACTGAAACTCTGTAGCCAATAAACCATAATCCCCCATTCCTCTACCCCCGACCCCTGATAACCTATAGAACTTGCCTATTCTAGGTACCTCATATAAGTGGAATCAATATCTGTCCTTTTGTGACTGTCTTATTTCATTTGCATAATATCAAGGTTCATGCATGTGTCAGAACTTCATTCCTTTTCATGGTTGAATAATATTCCACTATATGTGTATAACACCTTTGATTTATTCATTCATCAGCTGATGGACATTTGGATTGTTCGCACCTTTTCACTATGGTGATTAATGCTGCTATAAACATTAGTGTTCAAATATTTGTTTGATTTTCTCTTTTATTCAATTATTTTGGACATGTAGCTAAGAATGGAATGGCTGGGTCATATGGTAATTCTGTTTAACGTTTTGAGGAGCACCTAGCTGTTTTTTCACAGCACCTGAATCATTTTACATTACCACCAGCAATGCTCCAGTGTTTCCGTTTCTCCATATCCTCACCAACATTTGTTTTCATTAGAAAAAAAAATAGCCTGGCCGGTGTGGCTGTTGGTTGAGCATCATCCCATGTACCTCAATGGGAGGTTGCCCATTTGATTCCCTGTCAGGACACATGCTGAGTTTCTGCCTTGCTCCTCGGTAGAGGAGGTGCAGGAAGCAGCTAACTGATGTATTGAAGTTTCTCTCTCTCCCTCTCCCTTCCTCTGTCTGAAATAAATAAATAAAACCCCCACCTACCATGCTAAAAAAAGAAAAGCCTTTCAAGAGGGTGTGATGCAGCATCTCTGTGATTTTGATTTGCATTTCCCTATAGCGAATGATGTGGAGCATCTTTTCATGTGCTAATTGGCCATTTGTAAACATCTTGGAGAACTATTCAAGTCCTTGTTCATTTATACTGTCTTGTTTAGTATTGGTGTGGTTTGTTTTGGAAATGAAGATTATAGGACAATTTAACAAAATATTGAACTTAATGCGACTGCATTAGTAAAGGGAATATTTTTGTTATGGAGCAAATATTTAGTATATAGTTAGCTTTTCCTTTCAGCTTTTATATTTGTTTTTGTGGGTTTGTTTGTTTTTTGAAGTTCTCTATTGTTGAACATGTATTTTGAGAAGTGATTGGGATTGGTTTCACAATCTTACCCAAAGATATAGACAAATCTCAGATTAAAGTGAGAAGGCGTTAGAAATACTCAAATAGCCCTTATGAGCAATGCTCAGTGGTTAGAGCATCAGCCCACACACCAAAGGGTCTCTGGTTCAATTCTTAGTCAAGGGTATGTACCTGGGTTGCAGGTCAAGGTGTGTGTGGGAGGCAACTAATCGATGTGTCTCTCTCACATAGATCTCTCTCTCTTCCTCCCTCCCTCCCTTTCACTTTTTCTAAAAATTTATGGAAAAAATATCCTCAGGTGAGGATTAACAACAACAAAACACACACACACACAAACAAAAACCCCTCAAATAACTGTTTTATATCTTTCTTGCCTTCATCAGAATTTAAAATTCTTCATTTCTTGAATGTCCCTATATAGGAACAATCATGGAAGATTTTTATATATAACTAGAGGCTCAATGCACGAAATTCATGCAAGGGGCTCGGCCCTTGCAGCCCCAGCTTCGTCTGGAAAGTAGTTCGGCTGTTTGGTCTAATTAGCATATTATGCTTTTATTATTATAGATAAGGTAGATCACATTTTAATAACCTTGACTCTACTCAGAATGATAGTGTCCTCTAGTAACAAATCCATTTTTTTCTTGCTATTTTGGGCATAATTAAATGAATTTGAATTTATGATTGGATTTAAAAAATATATATATATATATATATATTTATTTAATAACATTCTTTGATAGAACTGGGAACAATTTAAACCTATTTCATCCTGAAAACTTAGTGCAGAAGGCAGACTTTCACCTCCAAAATATATTTAAAGGTTGCCTTCTTCTCTTCTTCCTCCTTCTCCTTTTCCTCCTCCTCCTCTTCCTCCTCCTCCTCCTCTTCTTTTGCAATTCTGGAAGACAATGTACAATGTGGTACTTCTTCAGTTACATTAATGAATCCTTTTTATATTTTTACAGTTTTGAGTGATAAAATAAATATAATTTAATTATTCTTCCAAGTAAAACTTTGAATTTAAACAAAGCACTTATTTTTGAAAGGTTAAGGTGCATTGTGAGCATAACCTCAGTGCCAAAGAGAGAACTGAATTAATCCTCCATAGAAAGCAATCATATCATTCCAAGGCAGTATACAACTAAATCTCTGTGGGATTATTATACATGTATTTTTTAAAAAATTTTTCCCTGTTTTCTAAAGGACTAGTGGTCCAATGACTTAAATGGGCTGCAGACCTGCTGTGATTCAAACTTACAATTTTTCTCAGATTTCTCTGACTCAAGGGACTAAATTCCTTTAATTATCCTTTCTGAAATTAACTGGGCTTCCAGACATGGTTTCTCAATCTCTAATAGTTTGTTGGGAGATTTACAAAATACTCCTTTTAGAGTTATTTGCAACTACTTCTCCCTTTTTAGATACTCAAATTAGTATTTCTCCTGATCCTCTTGCATTGTTTTTATAGTTTTTTCCTTTGTGGGAAGTAAGCTTGTTTTTGCTTTTCCCCTTCTGGTTGGATAAGGTTCCAGGTCTCAATCTGTGTTCCAGGAAACTTGTAGGTTTCTACATAGTTTGAGATGAGACCCTGAAAGATTTATGCATTTACCTTTGCTGACTAAGTATTTCTGCTTGGAGTGGGGGGAAGTTGATTAATATTTATCAGAGATAATATTATTGAGCTTTTCCTATGACAAAATCATCTCTCTCTTCAAATGCCAGAATTAATGTTCTTTCTTATCTCTTTATATTTTGATGTAGATTTTTAAAAATATTTTTTATTGATGTCAGAGAAGAAGGGAGAGAGAAAGAGAGAGAGAGAGAGAGAGAGAGAGAGAGAGAGAGAGAGAGAAACATTAGTGAGAGAGAATCACTGATTGGCTGCCTCCTTTACACCCCCTGTTGGGGATAGAGCTCACACCAATGTGCCCTGACCAGGAATCGAGCTATGACCTCTTTCTTCGTTCATAGATCGATGCCCAACCACTGAACCATGCTGGTTAGGCGATATTTTTCTAAATATAACATTTCTTTTTTAAAAAAATATTTTATTGATTTTTTACAGAGAGGAAGGGAGAGGGATAGAGAGTTAGAAACATTAATGAGAGAGAAACATTGATCAGCTGCCTCTTGCACACTCCCTACTGGGGATGTGCCCGCAACCAAGGTACATGCCCTTGACCAGAATGGAACCAGGGACCCTTGAGTCCGCAGGCTGACGCTCTATCCACTGAGCCAAACTGGTTAGGCAATATAGCATTTCTTGAATTAATTTTTATGGCATTGTATTTGATATTTAAACAAAGAATTAGACTTTGAACTAGGGTTTTCTTTGTAAAGTAAGAGTTCTGAAATGTGTTTCAATGTCCTCCAAATCTGAGTTTCTATTTCTCAGTGTTTTATTAGAACCAGATGTTAGAAAAGGTTCATAGCAGTGCCACCAGAAAAAGACACCATAGAAAAATGTCTACAAATTTTCTTTAGGCCTTTAACTTTCTCCTGAATTTGAGAGATCCCCAAACTATATTTAGGTCTTCTGACATCAGTGGACCAGAAAACAGCTTCTTTAAAAAATTTAAAAAGTTAATAAAGATATACCTGTACAGATACTAAAGTGCTTAATAATTTTAATAAACTTCTATGCCTATTTTGCCAATTAAAAAGTTACGATCCAGAGTTTTAATTTAGGTCACAAAGTTCAAGGACTTTTGAGGAGAGCTATTTTTAAAGGTCCATTAAAGCTTTGCACATTGTAATATACCACAGCAAACAAGCTCTCTACCAAAGGGTAATCAAAGGACATTCATGAAAGATGTGGTTTCCAAATTGGATGATTATATACTCTTAAGGTGCAAAATGGATTCTGGATTTATAGAATCTCCCTGAAAATGCACAGCCCATCTAATAGTTGCAATTTTTTAAAACATATTTTATTGATTTTTTTACTGAGAGGAAGGGAGAGGGATAAAGAGTTAGAAACATCGATGAGAGAGAAACATCGGATCAGCTGCCTCCTGCACACCCCACACTGGGGATGTGCCTGCAACCAAGGTATGTACATGCCTTTGACTGGAATTGAACCTGGGACCCTTCAGTCCACAGGCCAACGACCTATCCACTGAGCCAAAACAGTCAGGGCAATAGTTGTAATTTTTTGAGCAGCCCCAATTTCTATATTATTTTAAGTCTCACATTTTTTTACACTTTTTCAACAAGTATTTATTTATTATATTTATTGATTTGAGAGTGGATGGGAGAGGGAGAGATAAAAGCATCAATGATGAGAGATAATCATTGATGGGCTGCCTCTTGCATGCTTCCTACTGGGGTTCGAGCCTGCAACCTGGGCATGTGCCCTTGGCCGAAATTAAACCTGGGACCCTTCAGTCTGCAGGCCAATGCTCTAGCCACTGAGCCAAACCGGCTAGGGCCCAACAAGAATTTATTATTAGTTAAACTATAACTTAGGGTCCTAGGGTGGGATATACCCAGGTCCCCCTTTACCTCCATGGGAGAAGGATGGAAGACAGAAGACAAGTGGAATGCAGCCAGTTCAGATCTTCCGAGGAAACGTGCCTTCTGCCCAGTGGTCATCTGAGGCTGACATCCAGGATATGGGCAAAGGGACTTATTTGTGCACATGCTGTTACCATTTGCACATGGAGACATCACCCCATTTGGCAGTCATTGCCTTCTCATAGTGGTGGAAGTCCATGTAATTGTGCTAACATTTCCTGGTCTCTGAGGGACAGGAAGGAAGAGGGAGAGAGAGTTAGAAACATCAATGATGAGAGAGAATCATTGATTGGCTGTCTTCTGCACCCCCCTACTGGGGATTGAGGCTGCAAGTATGCTGACTGGGAATTGAACCATGACCTCCTGGTTCATTGGTCAACACTCAACCACTGATCCACACTGACTGGGCAAGGACCCTACTTTTAACTTGCTCCTATTCTTTGTTTCTAACCTTTGCTTAGCTTTTAAGCCCAACTGCTTGCCCAAATATTAGTAGTATTTTGGGGTTACAAAATTTGACCTAATGCATTATTTAACCTACAAAGAGGTGAGCCCAAAATGTTCTTGTTTTCCTAGAACTGCACAAGGAACTTACGGATCCAGCAAAAGGGGAACAGAGATGTTCAATAGCTTCTTTCTCCAAAGGTAGGTCTTTCCTTCTCAGAGGACAAGAGAACCCAGGACTGGCATTTCCATCAGATTGAGAGGTGAGCCTATGATTTAAAGCTGGCTGTTCTATGATTTAGGTCTGGCTGTTTCTTTCCAGCTCAGCCTTGAATTAAAACACATACACACACTCTCTCTCCACACCTCATGCCTACTCTCAGCTAGTTTAGTTGGCTTCTGAGCAACTTGTTCTGCCACATATTATGGTTTTTCCACTCGAGTGAAGCAGACGTCTGGATTCCTTTGTGAGCCTCCTGATCCTTATTCCCTACCACCCGCAGCCACAGCCTTGTTGGCTCAATGAATCTTTATGGTCTCATTTTATAGGATCCCAAAGAAGAGAAGTATGGCTGTGGTTTCCAGAATGTTAATTGATAACAGTTCTTGGCAATGGTGTTCTTTATGACTTTCCCTCCTTAATGTGCTCCTTCTACCCATGATATCATTTCTTAATAGATTGCACCAGTCTGGAGTTCTCAATCCCCCTATCCTATCCCATCCCCACTCCCAGTCCCACTCTATGCACATGACCTTCTTCATTCCTTTTTTCCTTGCTCTACTGATTATATTTAGTATATATTATACTGATTATACTGTATAACTTTTTAATACGAACTACTTTGTAAGCAAGCTCCTTGAACACTATTAAGATGTAAATATCAATGATTAAAAGGGGACTCACTGAGAGTTATTGCTCCCCATTTCAACCACATTTCATTGTCAAAATTCAGGAAAGGTCGCCCTGACCGGTTTGGCTCAGTGGATAGAGCGTCGGTCTGCAGACTCAAGGGTCCCAGGTTCGATTCTGGTCAAGGGCATGTACCTTGGTTGTGGGCACATCCCCAGTGGGGGGTGTACAGGAGGCAGCTGATAGATGTTTCTCTCTCATCGATGTTTCTAACTCTCTATCCCTCTCCCTTCCTCTCTGTAAAAAATCAATAAAATATATATTTAAAAAAAAAGTTAAGGAAAGGTCTTGCATCTCTATTCACTTAAGAACTCTTTCTTCAGATTCTATAGTTGAGTTGAATTTAGGCCCTAGGCTGGGATTGGGAAGAGACAGGAACCACCTATCACATAGGTAAGCCCTAAACAAGCCTGGCTTTTCACATGTGGCACATCATAAAATATTGGGCACCAAGAGGGAAATCTGTTGGGAGGGTCCCTTTGGAAAATAAGCTGAGAACCAAGTGGCCCAATGTTTTATTCCAGCTCTTGTCCAGACAGTCTCCAAATGTCTGGCCTTTGTCTCCTCTAGGTTTTACTGTTCTCATCTGCAAGGAAAGGGTTTCATTAGTCGACCTTTAAAGTTCCAACTCTAAATTGTTCTGATTCCACATCTCCATCTATCACATAAAGACGATAAACTCTAGGCTCATCATTCAAAGAATGAGTAATATTAATGAACTGCCAAAAATAAAAACTTGTTGAATTCCTCAGACGAGAGAGATTCATTGAACTCCCACTTAATCAGAATGAGCAAGAAATGAAGTATTCCAATGTATTCCATATGTTGGTTAAATCAAAGTTGTTATATACCAAATACAGATTAGCAAATATTTATATAATTAGAGAAGAATAAAATACCCAATAGTAGAATTATGATAACCATAACATAAGCGGTTTTTAAATTAATTTTTAGAGAGAGAGGAAGGCAGAGGGATAGATAGAAACAGCCACGACAAACATCATCCATTGGCTGCCCCTATTGGGGATAAAGCCCACAATCCAGGCATGTACCTTGACAGGGAGTAGACCTCTTGGTGCATGTGACGATGCTCAATCCATTGAGCCACACTGGCCAGGATAAACTTTTTGATTCAGCCTCTTACAGTGCCCACAGGATAGATTCTGAACTCTTGTAATAATTGTACAGCACTGGAGCTACAGATGAGATGAGACTGGACTCAAGTTAACAATATATAATTAAAATTGCTTCTTGAAAGCTTTGTTTATCATTTTTCTTTCTCACAAAATAGAATATAGCAAAATTCAAATTACTAGAACCACAGAATTACATAATTTTAGATCTGGAAGGGCCCTTGAGGATCATTTGACCCAATCCTCAAATATACACATGAAAAACCTCATAGAAGTCCAGATCTCAGAGCTGGGGGTGCCAGAGTTGACTCTAGAACTTGTTGCTTCTTGGAGAAATTGACGTTTATAACATCACAGTCACTTTGTTTTTAAGTCTAGTAAGGCATCATATTCTTTTCATAATTATCTGCTCATGTAACCACTATTATAATCGTCCATCATTGAGGTAATTTCCTGCCAGCCAGAATAGTACTGATGTCTTTTGAAAATGATCAGTAAAATGTGAGGCATGTGGAACTACATTAATACTGTGGGTTTTTTTTTTAAGAGATAAAATATAAGTTTTCAAAACCAACATTTTGAAGTTTACCTAGCACCAAATATTTTATTTGCAAAAATTTTCATTTTTTATCTAGATGGTTTTGGCATCTTGTAGATCATACTTCTTGACAAGTAATTAGATATTTATCTATAAATTTAGAAACTACTGTCCTGGATTTAAATTAGTTTTTTAATAGGAAAGAGAGCATAATATATAAGAATACGTTTTCTCACCCTAACTGGTTTGGCTCAGTGGATAGAGAGGCGGCCTGCGGATTGAAAGGTCCCAGGTTCGATTCCGGTCAAGGGCATGTACCTTGGTTGTGGCACATCCCCAGTAGGGGGTGTGCAGGAGGCAGCTGATCGATGCTTCTAACTCTCTATCCCTCTCCCTTCTTTCCTGTAAAAAATCAATAAAATATATATATATTTTTAAAAAGAATACGTTTTCTCACTGTCTTTCATTCTCTCTCTCTCTCTTTCTATACATATACATATACATACTAGGGGCCCGGTGCACAAAAATTTGTGCACTCGGGGGGTGGG
>PVJC01025434.1:0-24766 GCA_004026665.1 Murina feae | reverse complement strand
ATAAGGGTCGACCATGCTGGCAGAAGGGCAGATAAGGGTGACCAGGCTGGGGCTGGAGGATCAGTTAGGGGTGATCAGGTTGTCAGAGAGGGGTAGTTGGGGGCAACCAGGCCAGCAGGCAGAGGCAGTTAGAGGCAAGCAGGTGAGCAGTTAGGAGCCAGTGGTCCCGAATTGTGAGAGGGATGCCCAACTGCCAGCCTAAACCAGCAGTCAGACATTCCCTGCGGGGTCCTGGATTGGAAGGGTGCAGGCTGGGCTGAGGGGACCCCACCCCCACCACCATGCATGAATTTCATGCACCAGGCCTCTAGTTAATAATAAAAATCCTAACACTTCTTATTATTTTTTAAATGGTCAACAAAATTTAAAATTTTATAATTTAAAATTCTTATTAAACTAGCAGTAGAAGGGAACTGATAAATAGTATCTTTCAAAAACTTATAGTAAAAGTCCCTTCTTTTTCATGGCCAAGTAGTATTCCACTGTGTAAATGTATCACAGCTTTTTTTATCTACTCATCTACTGATGGACATTGGGTTGCTTCCAAATCTTGGCTATCATAAATAATGCTGCAATGAACATAGGGGTGCATATATTCTTTCAAATTAGTGTTTCAAGTTTTTTTTTTTTTTATAAATTCCCAGAAGTGGAATCACTGAGTCATTTTTAATTTTTTGAGGTAACTCCATACTGCTTTCCACAGTGGCTGCACCAATCTGCATTCCTTCCAACAGAGAATGAGTGTTACCTTTTCTCCAAATCCTGGCCAACACTTATTTGTTGATTTTTTTTTTCATGGTAGGCATTCTTACAGGTGTGAGGTGATATCTCATTGTGGATTTGCATTTCTCTGATGACTAGTGACATTGAGCATCTTTTCATAAGCCTATTGGCCATCTGTATGTCCTCTCTAGAGAAGTGTCTATTTAGGTCTTTTGCCCATTTTTAAATTAGATTATTTGTTGTTGTTGTTGTTTTGTTTGTTTGTTTGAGTTTATAAGTTCTTTATACATTTTTGGATAATTAGTGTATATGTTCTATTTTATGGGTTCCCTTTTCATTTTTTTTTTTTGATAGCTTCCTTTGCTATGCAAAAACGTTTTAATTTGATGTAGTTTATTTTTTTGTTTATTTTTTATTTTGTTTCCTTGCCCAAGAAGATATATCAAAAAAATATTAATATAAGAATTGTCCAAGATTTTACTGACTATGTTTACTTCTGGGATTTTTATGGTTTTGAGTCTAACAGTTAAGTCTTTAATCCGTTTTTAGTTTATTCTTATGTATGGAGTAAGAAGATGGACCTGGAGAATATTATGCTAAACGAAATAAGCCAGTCAGAGAATAAGTACCATATGATTTCACTCATGTGTGGAATATAATGAACAAAATGAAGTAACAAGCAAAATTGAGACAGACTCATAGATAGATAGAGAGCAGGCTGACAGCTGTTGGGGTGGTTGGGGTCTGGGTGGAGATGGATGGAAGATTGAACAAAAAAGAAAATAAGAGAAAGAACTGTGATACATGAACAACAGTGTGGTGATTGTGGCAGAGTGGTGATGGAAGTACAGGATGATATAGGGAAGGTTAATGGTGATGGAAAAAAATAGCTATTAAGACAAAAACCTATAGTAAAACATACTTAAAGGTAAATTGTTAGAAGCATTTTCTTTGAGGAAGAAACAAGATGATTCCTTACTCAGTATTGACCCTAGCCAACATAAGTCAAAAATAAATAAATAAAAAGAATAAGAATAGGAAATACTCATAGATGTTGTAATTGTCTGTATCAAAAAATGTAAAAAGATATTATCACTAATTAGAGAGCAAGATGATTGTATAAAACATCAATATGCAAAATCCAATTGCATATTTAGATTTAAGAAACATTTAGAATAAGTGACTTCTTAAAAGAGAACCAAATAAATAAAAATGTTACTGTGTTCATGAATAGGAAAACTTGATATGATGCGATTCTCCCCAAAATAATCTATAAATTATTCCAACCAAAATTTCACCAAGAACTGTTTTGTGAAACTTGAAAAGATTTACATCTATTTTTGCCCTACCAGGTGCCTTATAAAACTATAATATTAAGACATTAATGTAATGGCACAAGAATAAACAAAGAGATCATTATGACAGAATTGAGAATCAAGATACTTTCCTGAATATACAGAAACTTGGTTCATGGCTAGTGTAGCATTGCAGAGATGGGGAAATGATGGACTATTTAATAAGTGGTGCTAGGAATATTGAGTGTCCATTATGGGGGGAAATATGAAATATATACTGCCTCACACCATACATAACACTCTATTCTAGAGGATTAAGTACTTCAATGGAAAAAGTAAAACTTTAGAAATATACAAGAAGGTCTTTATAATTTTGCTATAAAGAAAGACTCCAAAACAATCCAGAAGCACTAATCACACACACACACACACACACACACACACACACGATAAATGTAATTACATTAAAAATAAAAGCTTCTGTTTACCAAAAGAACTTGTAAAAATGTTTTTAGAAAGCTATAAGCCAATAGAGAAATTTGGCATATAATAGCCAACAAAGCATTATTATCCAAATATATTAAAGAATTCCCTCTTAGCCAATAAAGAAATAATAACCTAATAAAAAAATGGGCAAAAGACATAAGCAGACATTTCACATAAAAGTAAACAGAGGAATACAAATGATCTATAAACATATAAAAACGCTCAACCTCATTAGTGAACAGAAAAATGCTAACTAAAACCACAATAAGATACTATTTTCTACTCTCAGGCTGGTAAAAAATTAAAAGAAAGACAATAGTAAAATCTGGCTAAATGTGGAGCAAAAGGTCAGTTTCATACCTGAGAACTTGAGAAGTCTACAGGACATCCAGTGTCTGGACCAAATCGCAGCAGGGACGGAGGCTCTTGACTGCTGCCTGTGATAGAACACTTTACAAGGCAAGCCAGGCCACACATTCTTGGGCACCACTGGAACATGTGTGTCTACAGAGACCTGAAACAGAAGTCTCACATAACAATGATTGTTCTTATTATGTGAATTGTCCTCTAATATTTCTACTCGATTCTGTTATTTTTAATGCCAATAGCAATTCACAAAATCCCTTTCATCGCTTCAGAGTTTGAAAAACAATAGGCTAGAGAAATTACTTACATAGAACAGTTCACTCTAATCACTCAAACATCATGTTGTGAAAAGACACCAGACTATGGAATCTGATGGGCTTTGGTTTGAATTCCAGAATTATCACCTAGGAACTGGGTGACCTTGAACCAGTCTCAGTCTCAGATTCCTCGTCTGTAAAACCTGAAATAATAGTATTTGGTGATGATTAAATAAAGGAGCAGCACCCGATACCTGACGCATGGCTGATAAGGAATCACCCCTCCTTATTACTTCTCCAGCCCTGACAGACAGCACAAACTGTTAAAACATTTTTTCCTATGAAACCCACCAATTTCCTGACAATGAATATCACAGCTTGACTACTGAACCCAAAAATTAGGGAAAGAATTAAGACTGAGCTGACCTTGTTTTACTCAGAGATTTAAGGATGATGTATGCTGATTTATGGATGCCTTGAAATCCTGCATAATCTGGGTGTCCTGTGACCCAGTAAGGTAATTCTTGGCCAGAGGAAATTGCCCTTTATTGCAAAACACTTGAGACCACTGTTGTGTTGAAGTCATGGCTCAATGAAAGGTCAGCATGGCCCCAGAGGGCAGATTGAAAAAGAATACTTGTTGTTGAGGAATGTTTTAAAAGCATGATGATTAAACACATAATCCAAAAAAGAATAGTTGGATAGCTTCAGAAAATAAAAACACAAGCCCTGGAAATAAAAAATAAAATAAATAAATAAATGTTAAATAGGAGCAAAGAAGGAATGTTGCTGTAAATAAGAGGAGTTTTGGCATCAAGTAGACTTCTCAGATTCCTGCTATGGTACTTAATCACATAACCTTAAATAAGTACTCAACCTCTGTGCCTGAGTTTCCTCATCTGTAAAGCAAAGATACACAATGCCTGGCTTATATGGGACTCTTATAGTGCTGGACACACAGTTCAATAACAGTGCAGCAAGTGGTAGCTTTGAACAAAAAAGCAATGGACAGACTGAGTTAAACATGTTAGATTCGTATTCTCTCACATGGACTAATGTAATTTACTAGAGGCCCAGTGCACAAAAGTTTGTGCACTTGGGGGAGGTGGGGTCCCTCAGCCCAGCCAGTGCTCTCTAGCAATCTGGGACCCCTCGGGAGATGTCCACCTGCTGGCTTAGGCCTACTCCCTGGGAAATCAGGCCTAAGCTGGCAGCCAGACATCTCTCTGGCAGCCTGGGGGCGCTAGGGGGATGTCCACTTGTCAGCGGGGAGCAGGCCTAAGCTGCTGTTAGACATCCTTAGCTCTGCTGAGGAGGTGGGAGAGGCTCCCGCCACCACTGCTGTGCTGGCAGCTGGCAGCCTGGCTTGTGGGAGTGCACTGACCACCAGGGGGAAGCTCCTGCATTGAGCGTCTGCCCTCTGGTGGTCAGTGTGTGTCATAGTGACTAGTCATTCCCAGTGGTTCTGCTGTTAGGGTCAATTTGCATATTACCCTTTTATTATATAGGATTGAGGCCTGGTGCACAGGTAGGGGCCAGCTGGTTTGCCCTGAAGGGTGTCCCGGATCAGGGTGGGGGTCCCTGCTGTGGTACCTGGCCAGCCTGAGTGAGGGGCTGATGGCTGTTTGCAGGCTGGCCACATCCCCTTCAGGGAGGGGATCCCTGCTGGAGTACCTGGCCAGCCTGGGTGAGTGGCTAATGGCTGTTTGCATCAAGGCTGGCTGGAAGCTGGTATCTGTGGCTGCCGGCCGCCATCTTGGCTGGGTTAATTTGCATACAGTCACTCTGATTGGTTGGTGGGCATGGCAATTGGCTGGTGGGCATGACTTAGGTGTAGCAGAGTGACACCAATTTGCATATTACTCTTTTATTAGATTAGATACTGTCTGGTAGAGAGAAGAGATATTACTTTGGTCTATGCTGAAAAAATGTAATCTTTTTAACCATTTTAATTGTATTTTTGCAACTTCAGGCATCTATGTTTTAGAAACCATTTTAGCTATGTTTGAATTCAAGTTTCAGAAAAGCATGTTTGCAGTTCAATCTACTACTTGGAGCAGCCCCTTAACTAAGAACATTCAGGCATTTTTAAAAGAATCAAACATTTTTTACAACGCTGTGGATATCATCTTTGAAATCTTTGGTACTGTTAATAACAGCTATGTTTAATTTCAAAGCTGTACATTGCTTTTTTTACTACACTGTATTTCCCACATTCAAAAATATAAAATCAGATTGAGATAATTAGAATAATGGTTTAAGACTATACCACTCTCTTTCATGTCTTCATGATTACAGAGAATTCAAACACACACACACAACAACAACAACACAAAATAGCCACTTTCATGCCTCTGGACTTTTATTCAATCTGTGATTTCAGTTTGGACTTCCCTTTCACCCTTCCTCCCCCTAAGCGAATTCTTGTTCATTCTTCTAAACACAGCTCAAATATCATCATCTCCTTTATCATACCTTTCCCAACTTGACCCTAACCCACCCACTGCTGAAAGAATTAAACATTCCTTTCTCTGCTACCATCACTCTCTTTCATGTGACTAAAATATAGCAATCAGCCATGTACTTAAATAAATATTATTTAGTTTTAAAGATACATTCCAAGAGTGCTGCAAAAATTAGGTAACTGCTATAGCAACTAGATCCCCCAAAATAGAGTAGCCCTAAAAAGATAGTTTCTATCTTGATTTCTCACTTAATATTCCAGATGGGTATTTCAGGTCAGTGGTCATTCAAGGACTCAGAGGTACTGTGGATCTGGTACCTGCAACACCTGCCTTCCAAGGTGGCTCTGGTATTTTTCATTCCGGCCCAAGAAAAGGTGTGGTATAAGAGCCCAAGTGAAAGGCACTTCCTGGTGTGACCCATGCCACCTTTTTCACACTCCACTGGAGAAAGCTTAGCCCCGGGGCCCCACCTAATTCCAAGATGGGCCTGGGAAATGTAGAGCTTGCCTTGGAAGCCACATCTGTCCCAACTATAATCTTATTACCATAGAAAAAAGAAAGAATACATTTTGGTGGGCAGTCCACAGCTCCCTCCACACTCCATGAGGGCAGTGGCTGCCTCATTCATCTCCATATCACAGTGTCCAGTAGAGTGCTTGGAAAATGTTAATCCTCTCACCACCATCATGGCCATCCCAATGTCCACAATACCAGTCCCAGAAATGTATAGCCCCCGCCTGCTTAATTGTTTCCTTAATGCTTACTACTATCTAGCAATTATTATTTTATTTAATTTCTGCCTCCCTCTCTAGCTCTACAAGGGCAAGATTTTTTGTCTATTTGTTTCTTATTTTATTTTTAGTGCCTAGAATGCTAGCATGTAATAGTTGCTCAATAAATATTTATCAAATGGAAGACTAATGTAGCAACCCTGTTCCTTTAAGATCTGATATGTCCAGTACTCTGAGCACTTATTCTTTTACTGACCTCTCTGGTTGCTTGTGCTCTTGGTGCTTCAGTGATTTCAATTAATTCCTGAATTTAAATCTGGTGAGTAAATTGGCAAGATCTTTTTCTTTTTCTTTTTCTTTTTTTTCTTTTTTCTTTTTTTTTTTTTTTTTTTTTTTTTTTTTTTTTTTTTTTTTTTTTTTTTTTTTTTTTTTTTTTTTTTTTTGAGGACCAGACATTTTAACACATAACTCTATGTTCCAATACTGGGTATTATTTAGCAACTGTAGATAAGTAAATCTGCTTATAAAATGATGAGTGATGGGAAGGCACTTTTAAAAATATAAAGCCATACACAAAAGTTAGAGAGTTCTTACACTAAAACTAATACTTGCTTTTGAGCAGAAAAATCTACTTTAATCTCAAAGCCTAGTGACAGACTGAGCTACGAGTGGCTGTTCATAGCTTTGGCAAATAATCTGCAACAGAATTGGGTCTCAACAATCCTGAGATGGACCAGGGAAATGGCCATGGGTGGCATGTCCAGCTAAGGTCACACAGGGCCTGGGTCCATGAGAAATTGCAGCTGCTCATGTGCAAATCACTGAGGATAAGAGACAGTGCTGCTGGCAAGTGTGTGGGAACCTAAAAGGGGCTGTCTGCACTGCTTCAGGGAAGTCGTCCTGGGCACTGTAGCACCAAAGAGCCAAGAAAACTCAGTTTGTCATTGTACTGCGAGCTAGAGATGGAGTGTGTAGGCCT
The DNA here is from genome assembly GCA_004026665.1 of Murina feae. NCBI lineage: Eukaryota > Metazoa > Chordata > Mammalia > Chiroptera > Vespertilionidae > Murina > Murina feae. The sequence goes on along the minus strand of PVJC01025434.1, from coordinate 17,464 downwards.
ATGTAAGCCTAACCCATTACAGGCAATAGCACCAACCCAGGGAAAAGGTAAGCAACCCAATGTGGGGGTGGGGGAGGGGAGGAGAGGACAGATGCAAATATTTATTAAGAACCTATTACATACCAAAATAGCAAATATCTACCATCTCTTTTACTTCTGACAAAAATCCTATTTAATAATAATACACATACTAATATCCACTTCAAACATTCTGTTTATTAAATATCTACTGAGATCCCCATACTGTACTGGGGTTTGTACAGCATTACCTCATTAGTTCTTCAAAAATACTAGGGGGTAGACACATTCTCCCTATTTTATAGATGATATCCCTCCTAAAGCTCAAAGTGGTTAACAAAACTTGCCCAAGGTCACCAAAGTCAGTATACAAATGTGAATCTGACAGGAGGCTATTTCAAAGTCAAGCCTGAGGTGAGAAGGTATAAAAAGCTGGAGAACAGGTGTAGACATGAATTTTAAGAGAGCTTTGGCCAAAAGGAGAAGAACATCATACATCTGGCTGAAGTTACCAATAGGGTGTCCTTCCAATGATTCTGGAGTCAATGTCTAGCTTGAGCACATGGAAGTTGTTGATAGAAACAGGGACTTAGCAACACCATAAATAAAGGAAGTCGAAATCCTCTGGTATTAGTAGATGAAGGAAGCCAAAGTTTCTGGATGCTTTGCCTATTTGACCATGCACCTCCTACCACTGATTGATCTGCACAAGAATGCTGGAGTGGATTCATCATTGTTGACCACTCACCACCCACCATTGATTGATCTGTGCCCATGCTTAGCAAGAACTTAACACTGGTTGACACTGATGAAAAGAGAGACAGCATTTCTTTATAAGTGGAGGATGCTGATGGGGAAAGTTGCAAGTGAAATGGAGTCACTCATTTTACTGGTAAAAGCAAACTCCAGTGAGTCCAAGGCCAATTAGAAACCTTTTACCTACAGTTGTAAACTAGGTGTGGTCACCATAATGGGCAGCAACATTGTAGTGTTTTACTGGCATGGACAAGAGTGGAGAGTACAATTGACCTTGGGGTACCCTAGGCCCTCAGTGGACTGGAAACTCATCAAAGATCTACTTGATTTGCATAGCTCTAAGTTTTATAGCACCAAGATATGATGTCACTAATATTCTTGTAGTGCTTATGACACTTTTCATATCTTAACAAACCCAGAGCTCCTTGAATAGAGGGAAGGATGGCCAAGTATCCTTGAAGAGGGATCCATGAGCATGTAAAAAATATTGAAAGTATGAACTATACCTGTTTCTCCAAGCTTTCCCCAGAGGGACCTGTTTCTTTTAACAGAGTTACTATACCTCTGAGTATATTTACTGACCTTAATTTAACACTAAATCCTGACACCCAGAACCCATCACAGCCCAGCAGGCAGAATGAGGACTTATAAAGATCAAATGATAAATGAAATTTTGACTCTGTTTTATGGTAAGCTCAGTTGGAACTCTACATCAGTGCTGGAATCTCTGAATATAGTGTTGGAAACAAATTCTCAGAAACTCACAGAATTCACATACTGGCTTCCTAATCCATGAAGAAGGGGTCAAGTAGGAAAGGCCAAGGGAAACTCCCTGCAGTTCCCCTTCCCTTGAAAAATATACATAAAAAATATGCATGTCCCAGGAGGCAGGAATCACTGTGATTAGAGTCTTCATTAAAGAAATGGAAGATACAGAAATAGTGATTCCCACCACATCTTCACTACTTGCCAACTTGCATAACTCAGGGCATCATTTATGTGTAGATTATAGCATGATCCACTCTCCAAGAGCTATTCAATGTGGTGACTTTGCAGAGCCCTTCAATTATCTAGTTTGGCTGATATAGAAGATATAGGACATTTGAAATCATGCTGCACTGCTAAGTTTGCCAGTGACGTCTAGAGTACGAGGTAGTACACTGTAGAACCCCAGAGTGACACAGAATCACTGGTTGTCTGAGAAAAAGCAAGCTCCTTCCCATCAGAATGTGGAGGATCCATGATTGGGGCTTTCTACCTTCGCTCCACATGTGGGGAAAATGAAGACTAGAGCAATGACCCATCCAGGTTCACTTAGCCATCAAAAAACAAAGACAGATTTAAACCTCCTTCAGTTTCCTACATTACAGCAAAAGCACCTAGAGTTCACTAAGTTCATGCTAAGGTGGGAAATGCAGCTTCTGTAGACTTAGAGCCATGATCAGGAGAGAATATGCTTCCAGGGAAAGACAAGAAACAACAACAAAAGAAATTAATAACTGATGGCTGGCCATGAATAGTGCTCAGGATGCAACTTCTTCCCAACTCTGACATCATTTGGAAGCTTACTTTCAACTGAACCACGGGAACACAATCGACAGATGCCTTTTTCTCTTTAGTTTCCAAGAAAGCAGGTGGCTCCATCCAAGTCCCCAGGTGCCCATGTTCAGCCTAAAGTTCTCTGGGTTTGGGAATAGCCCGATCCTACAGATTCATCATCTGGATAGGGAGATGATTCCAATGACATTGACCATAACCATTTGAGAGTCTTTTATGATGTGGTCCAACTGTACAGAGGGACTTGCCAAGATGTAAAGGGATTTTTTAAAAAAAATTATTCTCTCTTGATTTGAAATCACCTGGGCCCTGGGACTGAATTTCATGATGTACTTTGGAAAATATAAGTCTTAGAAATCACATGCAATGTTAGAAATCACATGCAATGTTCAGATCTTAGGGCAAATGCACTCAGGTTGGTGTCGGGGTGGTAATGAGGAGGATGAGTTTGCAGGGGGGTCTGAGTTTACATATGAATGGAGAGAGAAACAGCATTTCTGTGAAGGCTGAAAGGAGTCTCAGAGCATGTTCTAAAGTTAATGGGTTTGGGCTACTTCTTATGTCTAATAAAGTGGGAGTGGGGAAAGGGTCAATGTTAGCACCAATAGTCCCAATCAATCCATAGAGATGATTGATATTGTTACAACAAGTTGGCTTTTTGGGATAAGCTTGAATTGTGGGGAACCCTACGGTGTGGGGAACCCCAGAGTGACACAGAATATCTCCCAAATAGAATGTATCTTTATCTTCTCCAGTCTTGTCTGCTGCTTTGCTGCAGCTCCTCTCCTGCCCAGCTCACATCCCACTTCTTCTATTATGAATGTTTGTGTCCAAATAAATCCAGAAGGTCTCATGACCCTGATCTACAAGATACCACATCAAAGAAACATTGGTCGTTCTCTGAAAGTTTTGAATAATGGAGAGTCGTACTGTTGATTTTATCAAAGGCACAACACTGAACAATTTACACATATCCCACCCAGAAATCCTGAAAAAGGACCTTTAAATATTTACCCTTAAAGTTTTATTCTCCTGGAAAATACTGAAAGGCCATCTCTTTCTCTTTTCCCCTCTCTCTTTTTTTCTCTCTGCACCCAAACCCTTCTTCAGTTTACTGTTGGCTCAGCCCCATACCACTCATGGTCCCTTAACCTGTCATTTAAAGAGCCACCACAGGAAGTCCTGTGGGGAATGTGGACTGGATCCATGCTCTGATGTTTCTCCTCTGTAAGCAGCCATCTTTTACATCTGTGCTTGCTCTATCTGCCTGCTTGTAGGCTCCATGAGGTCAGGACTGTGTCTAAAGTCTGTCCTCCATCATACCCTACACAACAATTAATGTACAATAAAAGCACCATGCATGTCTATATGCTGCCTATTTTGCAGCATTGGTGATTATTTTAGGTGCCATTTCTTCTGGAACAAGAAAGTGAGAACCAGATGCGTCAGATACATTAAGTCAGGATCTGATACTTTAGGATACAAAAGACATGAGCCTTCAGCCTGATGTACTCACTGCTGTGGTACTGACGCCTGTGAATCTTGAAAAGCTCAGAAACTCTATTTCATTAAGTTAATGTAAGGGACATTTATAACTGTGCATGCTGGCTTGCTGAGTATATTCCCAGTAGGAGAGAATTTCCATTTTTACTAAATGATAAGAAGAACCATATCTGCCATGTATAATCTTAAATATCTGATCATTATAAATATTTTCTACAGACTAGCTTCTGGACCCATATATTACAAATATTGTTTCTCCTCCACTATCCACATATTTCTGCTGCCACGGAACAGTACGTGCTCCTATTGGGATCCTGCCTTTGGCCCTGGTAGAAATATACCAGGACAACTTATCACAACTAACTATGAAGAGAGGACAAGGATTCACATCAGTACCTCTAACTAAAACCAAAACTAATGCACTCCCAAACCAACTTTGCCTCAAATAAGTCCCAGCAATGCCTCCAGCCCTCCAACATCAGCCAACACCAGCCAAGACAAAGGGAGGTGTGACATATTGGAAATTGGAGCAAAGAGGCAGTGGTCTGGACTGGTTTAAGTAAAATCATTTGAACATTGTGAAGATTTATCTGACCACACAAGCTCATTGCTAGAGCCCTTCTTATATTGTTGGAAGACACCTGGACAAATGAGGAGCTCTAAAGCTTAAGTGTCATTAACTCGAGATAAATTCACATCATCTTGGCAGTCATAAATATTCTTCTTAACTTGGATTCCAGGATAAAATTAGATGCTCTGGTCCACTCCTTTCCTGGCTTAGCATTTATCTACAAAGATCTCTTATACATTAAACCATTGGGAATTATTAGGAGTCAGGAAAGCTTCTCATCATGTGTTCTGGTCTTTTTTTATAAATGACTGAACTCAGTGGTTACACCCAATCCATTCAATCTACATTGCTCAGTTACCATACATCTCCCACCATCATATGCTCCAATGAGAGCTTGTAATGAAGACACAGAAACAAAGGTTTTTTAAAAGATTTTTTTTATTCAAAACATTTATTGATCCTCTATGATGTGCCAGGTGCTGTTTCATATGCTAGAAATAGAAGGGAAGAGTGAACAAGAGTGAATTTCTGCTCTCACAAAGTTGGCATTTTGGTGAGTGGAGAATAGGAGGCACTGGGAGAGGGAAGACAATAAACAGGGAGGTAAACAAGCATCCAATACAAATAAGGATATGAGTAAAAATAGTTTCAGATAATAATAACAAAGAAAAAAATAGAACATGGAAATCAGTGGATGGGGCGGTACAACATTACGTAGTGTAGTTGTAGAAGATGTCTCTGAGGGAATGACAATTGAGATGAATTTGAAGAAGTCAACCATAAATAATCAGATACAAGGGTATTGACAACAGAGAAAAAATCAAGTACAAAGTCCCTGGGGCAGGAATAAGTTTCATATAGTCAAAACACAGAAAGAAAGTCAATGGGGCTGGAGCAAAGTAAGGAACAGTGGTAACAAATGACCTCAGAGAAGTAGGCAGGGACAGGTCCTAGAGAGCTGTGAAGACCACCATATGTAACTGAATTTGTTCAGAGTGTGTCAAGGAACCACTGGGAAGAAGGGTTTTGAAATGAAAACCCTCCTGCTTTGGTTTATGTTTCCAAAGTTCACTTTGGTTCATTGTTCGGACTCGTTATTATAAAAGAGCAAGAATAAAAGATGGAGATCAGTGCAGTGATTATTTCAGTAGCCCTGTAAGAGATTATAATATTCTTTTTATTTACTTTTTGTTTTAAGAAGAGGGATAACCAAACATTATAAATGGGGAAACTTGACTCCAGGAGGAAATCAGTATCATTCCTTAAAGTTTTCAAGCTGTAGTTGCTGTTGGAGAAAAGAATAATCCAGTCTCCCCATCACCATACACCTTCTCTTTCTTTGTCAAAATGAAGCTAATTCGTCTGTGGCTATTCCATCAACTCTCCCCAACCTGTCAGGAGTGTGCCTTCCTAGGACTTTTTTAATCTACTCAACTAACAGTTCCTGACAGCCAGCTCTGTTCCTGTTGGGGTATGTGTGTTGCTCCCTTTGGGGCTACTAAGATGGCTAAGACAACACCCCAGTTGGAGAGGCAGATGCATATAAAAGGGAGAACACCAAGTGCTTTTACTTCTTGCTCTTTGAGTCCAAGAAGAAGTAGGAGGTCAGGACCTGAGAATCAGACAGGGAATTGGTGTTCATATGTGACAGGCCCGCTGACTGGGGTTCAGGAACAAGATCAGGCCTTGGGGAGGAGACAGCCTGAGGTATGAAGGACCCAGGGTCATCAGGGCCCCAATCTTGGGCTGGGGGTGAAGGCTGAACCCTGTCCTGGCTCAAGACTAGGATGCTGGGTGGGACTGCAGATCTTGATCCAGGAGGAAGGACCAAGGCAGAGCCCCAGACCTATAACTTAGACCAACCACAAGATAGAAAAGCTCAGCTCAGAGCTTCTTGGGTGTCTGGCCTTGACTGTGATGCAGGGAACAAGGGTCCCTTTAGCTATAAACAAGCCTAAGTTGGAGGGAAACAGAAAAGGAAAGCAGGAAACTGGCCCAGGCTGTTTATCAGTTGCTGCATGTGGGATGAGAGGGGAAGACAGAGAGGTGGAGCCTGGAAACTATTAGCCATCAAACAAATCAGATTCTTGATTATAATGTCTAATTGCCTACTTGACATCTTCCCAAGTTTGTCTAATAAACATTTCACATTTACCATGATCAACCCAAAACTTCTGATTTACAACACTTTTACCCTTCAACTTGACCCTCTCTTGATCCTCCCCATTTCACTAAATGGCACCATTATCCATGCATAAGCTCAAGCCAAAATCATAGGAATGATGTCTTAAACATTGGGTGCAGCAAGGGAATTGGAGGGAGGGGGGTAGTTTTAGAATATGTGCTGGTAACCTAGCTGGATATGGGAAATAAGTAATGAAGAGAAATCAAAGGTGACTCTTAGAATTTAAGCTGTTTTTAGTGTCTTTGTATTTTATAGTACTGTAAATATAGACTTATCTCATTTTTCCTCCTTCCCTTGAAGAAGGACAAAAAAGAGGCCCTTGGTGGTTTTTAGACAAATGGTAGTGGAGAGGCAGCCTGGCCCACTAGAGAGAACACAGATTTTATGTCAGACAGATCTAGGTTGAATGCCTTTCTCTACCATAGCTGGGTGATGTTACAGAAAAATTTTGTCCTCTCTAACCATTGCTTTCTGCAGCTACAATAGAGGAATTGCTACCGCACAAAGTTATGGTGAGATTTAAAATTAACTACCATGTGTAAAGCAATTAGGATTCTGTCTGATACATGACTGGTAATAGTCATGTAAAGAAGAAGCTTTATTCTTCCACAAATAAAGCTGGAGGAAGTGTGCACCCAGACTGTGCAGCTTGGAGGCTGGGCTTTAGTCTTTAGGAGCTACAGGGTTTTGAACAGGAAGATATGTGATTAGAAGCTCAACCAAGAAGATGATTCTCGCAACATATACATGTTAGAGAAGGGAGAGACGAGGCAAAGAGACAAGTTAGAAGGCTAATGCATAGTGCAGACAAGTAGCCTGCTCAAGCTCAACGATGTTACATGAAAAAGAGTCCCAGCAAATATTGTATATTTTCTATAATTCATCCCAAGGAAACCCCTGGATGACCTTGAGTCAGTGATGCAGATTGCAGTCCAAGCCATAACCTTCTACATGACTTTGGCAAGCCACTTCACCTCTCTGGGCCTCCCTTTCCTTATCTATGTAATAAGGGCTTGGATCAAAGGGTCTTTCAACTCTGCATTTCCATCTGCTTTTCCCAAATTCATGTTTACATTTGCAAGCACTTGTGAGAGACTGATAAGGCACTTTGATTGAAACCAGAGAGCCAAGGTGTCCAGGGAGACCCCCACCAGGCTCCTCTAGCTGTGAGCCATTGCCAGTTAGCACTACGCACTGCCAGGCAGCTAAAACAGACATTCAGGGAAATGACTCGGTAACTGGCCATTTCTTCCTGTAAGTTTAAATCAAAGCACTACGGGGAGACAGTTCCCACAAGTTTCTCTGGCTTAGCAACACCATGGATGTGGTGCTTCTGCTGGTTCTGCTCCTGTTGGCCAATATTAGAGGCCACAATACATTTCCAAAGGTAGTCAGCAGTCAGGTAACTGAATAGGAGTGGATGGAGCCTGACACTTCCCTCCTACTAGGTGTCTCCTTGACTCTTTGATGAAACCAGCAGCTGGGAAGACAAAAGCCAAAAACAAATAAGCAAACTCCAAACAAAAATAGGGAAACAGGAAGATGTGAAAATCAGAGCCCATGTCGTGGGAAGAGGCAGTGTGGTACAGTGAACTGGGAGGAGTGGATCGTCAGGTTCCTGGCCACCTCTGTCCTGATGCACAGGGCCAGCTTGTCTCCTGGGGGCTTCTCAGATCACGCATTCGGGGGCTTAATCGCCCCAGTATGGGTCATATGGTGTCCACCCTTAGGTTTCCAGGGGGAAAGAAGAATCTTGAAGACTGTACTCTACACCAGGCTCTGCAGTCACCAGCATATGAGGCCAGGCAGCCTGTTTGGCCTCTTAGAGTCTCTTTTCTCATCTGGAAAGCATGGAGAGTAGTATCTACTGTATTTCATCAAATCTAACACACCGTGAATTGTAACATCCACCATTGTTTTATGTATATTTTAAAAAATACTAACAATTCAACCACTCTATGAGGCTCTCTTATAGATGGCAAGATGCACCTTGATCTCAGAGATACTCATGTGCATAAATGTGGAGTCTAAGAATTTTTGAAGTAGGATGCTTGCAAAATCATTATAGCTCTAAAAATGAGACCACCTGTGGGGAAATGCCTACCTAGTGCAATGTAGAAACAAATATATATTTATGATCATCATCTTTATTATCATCATAAAAATATCATCTGAGCCCTCTGCACTTTCCCAGGAAGTGGAGTTTGACACTGTGGCTGTGCTATATCTCCTCTTGCTTCTCTCCACCTGTCAGCTAATCCTTTAGGACACTGAGCAAATATTCACTACATGCCATCGGATGTGTGCCTGAGAAGAATGCTAAGACCAAGATGACCAGAGCTCAAATTCTCTGCCCAAGGTTCCTGGCACCACCGACTGGTTAACAGAAGTGCTGCCTGTGGCTCATGGAAGGCTGACAGGGTTATGGCTACCATTTGAACTTCTGCCCATTAGAATTTCTGCTGCTTTTTAACAGGCAACCAGAAGATGCCCAGGCTCTCTGATTTGGTTTTTAAAATTCATATGCTTTCCTTTTGATCTCTTTCTCCCCTTCTCTCATGTAATATTTATTTTCTTTTAAAAATATTTTTCTTAATAATTTACCCAAATAAATATAGGTACAGTTTTAACTTTTAACTTTTATCTTTTTAGCTTTTTTAATTTTAATTTTTACTTTTCAAAAAATAACATTTTACATTTTATTTTTTCACCTCCTAGGTTATGGCCTAAATCATCATCCTTTACCTCTCTTATTTTCATATTTTTATTCATTTTTTTAGCCTTTTACTTTACTTTTATTCTCATTCAGACTCTCATTATTATATTTCAACGCTTAGCCTTTCATTTTACTAGATTTTTATTCTCTGTTTTTAATTCTCATGGTTGTTCTTTAAACCAGATCATTATCATAGACATTTAAAATTATCTCTTTTACTACTTAATTTTTTTCATTTATCTGTCCCTTAAATTTCTTTTTATCTTTTAAATGTGCTCTTATAATGACATATGAGAAGTCATATAAAAAAAGTGGACCTTATTAAACAGAAAATACATTTACATATTACATAATTTACAAAAGCAGGCAGGATTAGTATATGCTGTTGGATCAAGGTAATTAATGATTACACTGGTTGGGGGATGAGGGACAGTTCCTTTCACTGATGGTCACTGCATGCCTCCAAGAGGCAGCTGGAGGAGAATGACATTAACTCTCCCTATGGTATTAAATATGGTGCTCTCTCCTGATTCCTCAAACCTCTGAATAGTCCAAAATGTCTAGGTTAGCCTTCCCCAGGGTCATAATTCCTTCTGTGCAAACAATACACCTGACTTACTTGCATTCCCATTCATTCATCCATCTCACAATAATACTTAGCTGTCTGCAGTACTTTGAACAATGTCTGGCATTCAGACATTGAAGTAAATAACAGATGTAAAGGAGATGTTATGCAGTATTCTAACAGCCCATTTCCTTTCCCCTCTTCCCACTAGACCTTTAATTCTGGAAGGGGATGGGCATCATCTGAGATGGGAGGGGGCATGCATTTAAAGCAGATAGAAGGGCAATCCAATGCTTGAAGGTGTGTTGAGAGAGAACTGTCTGGAAATTTTTCATCTTAAGTCGGGATCTCTAGGACCTAGATAAATGGAGTGGGCAAGAATAGAGTACTCCAAGCTGAGATAACCACATGGGCAAAGGCCCACAGGAGGAGAGCTTGAAAGTCTTGAGGAACTAAAAGATACTCAGTCTGGAAGGTTCTCAACATTTCACACCACCAGCACTTTCAATCCGATAAGTTTTGTCCAACAATGCCAGCACTTGACTCATGCATGGTTGGGCAGATGGGCAGGAGGTTTCACCTGAGAAGCAAGTCCCCTTTTGAGCCCGGGGGTAGCTATGACTGTCCACATGAAAAGAGCTCAGGGCAGGTCTGAGCCATGTTGCTGGCACCCTCGCCTGCTGTTACTTTGTATGTCCGGGGTGATCCATTGGCCTTCCTCGTAGATTTCCAGGAGCTGCCACTTGATGTGTGGCTTCTCCCATAACCTCCCTCTCCTTACGTAACAGTCACAGAGAAACTGGCAAGAGTTTTACAAACAGGGTAAACGGACAGACCCACTAAATGCAAAACTTACAGTGAGCGTATTACACAGATTTGAAGTATTAGAACCCAAAGCCTCTAGGGGCCCAGGGAAGGGATCAAGACTGTCCTTCTCTACTTCTTATCCAAGTTGCCCAAGAGAAGTAGTGAGCTCTTCTGTATACTTTAAACCCTAAAGCAGGCATTAAAATAACAAGACAAAGCGATACAGCTATTGAGTCAAAAAGGAGATAAAATTAAATCATAAAATAATACTCAATCCAAAAGAAGGGAAAGGGGATGAAGAACGGATGGGACAAATATAAAACAAATAGACAGATTATAGACTTAAGCCCAAGAATTATAGACCTACATTTAATGGTCACATTAAATGTAAACAGCTATATAAACATAGATGCAAAATTATAAACAAAATTTTGGCAAATTGAATTAAACAATATTTTTTTAAAAAGGTCAATGTATCATGACCAAGTTGGGTTGATCCCAGGAATACAAAGTCATTTAGAATTCAAAAAAAATCAATGTAATTTACTATATGAATAAATTAAAATATCTATAATCATCTCAATAGATGCAAAGGAAAAAAGCATTTGACAAAATTTAACATCCACTTCTGATAAACACTCTTAGCTAACTAGGAAAAGAATGGAACTTCCCTCAATCTGATAAAGGGTATTTATGAAAAACCTGCAGCTAAGGTTATATTTAATGATAAAAGACTGAATGTTTTCCCTCCTAAGATCAGAAACAAGACAATGACATCTACTCTCATTGCTTCCATTCAACATTGTACTGGAAGTTCTTGGAAGTAAAATAAAGCAAGAAAATGAAATAGAAGGAATCCATATTGGAAAAGAGAAAATAAAACTATCTTTGTTCACAGATAACATAATCATCCATGTAGAACATCTATATACTCTACAAAAATACTACTGGAACTACTGAGTTTAGCAAGGTGGAAGAATACATTATAAATATTCAAAAGTCAATTGTATGTCTGTAGATTAGCAATGGACAACCAGAAATAGAAGTTTTTTAAAAAATGTAACTTGTAATAACATAAAAATATGAAACACATGAATAAGTCTGATGAAACTTGTGAAGAACCTATATACTTAAAACTACAAGATATCACAGAGGTTGGAGAAGAACTAAATAAGTGGAGACATATTCCCTGTTGAGGGTTCAAAAGACTGAAAGCTTTTTAGATGTTAATTCTCTCATTTTGTCTCATTGATTCAATACATCCCAGCAGTATTTTTTGCATAACTCTAGAGATTTGAACATATATTGCACGAAAGAAAATATGTGTATGTCAAATAAGCTCATGAAAAGATTCTCAACATCATAGTCATAGGGAAATAAAATTAAAACCCAATAAGATACCACTACACATTGGTTAGAATGGCTAAAATGAAAAAGACTGACTATACCAAGTACAGAAAAGATTTGAAACTCTCATAATGGTGGGAATGTAAAATCCTATGACCACTGTGGACAACAGTTTGGCAGTTTCTTAAATTGTGAAACACATAGCTGTCACATGATCCAACCATTTTACTCCTTGATTTTTCCTCAAGAGAAAATAAAGCATAAATTCATACAAAGTCATATACCTGAATGTTCCCAGCAGTTTTCTCTGTAATAAGCAAAAAACAGAAGAATAAAATAACAAACACCAATGTCCATCAACAAACAGATCAATGGATATAAAAAATGTGGTATGCCCAGACAGTAGAATACTGGTAAAAAGGAACACAGAACATGGGTGAAGCCTTAAGTAATTATGCCGGGTAAAAATAAGCCAGATTATTTTTAAAAGAATACACACTAACTGATTGCCTTTATGTAAAGCTCTTTGTGTGAAATAAACAAATGTATAGTGACAGGGAGCAGGTTACTGGTAGTCTGTGATGATGGAAAGTTGAGATGAGAAGGTCCAGGAGGAAGAGTATGAGGGAACTTTGGGTGGTGATGATACAGACACTATCTTGGTATAGAGATGGGTCTATGGGTGCATGTGTATGTCAAAACTTAAAAAATTATATTTTTAAATGCATGCAGTTTATTCTATGTCAGCTATACCTCAATTTAAAACACACACACACACACACACACACACACACACAACATTCTCCCATAGTTTCGCATCATCACATTGTCATTTGAACCTTATTCTAAACCTTCATTGTGTTTATTTTGGCCCTGCCTGCCTCTCTTTCTTATCTGATAGGTTCTCTCCTCTTCTCTACTACCCCACAATGGCCTTCCTTCTTCTCCTTCTAAGCCCTTTACATACCAAAGTCTTTCACTTGATTTTTCTTCTTCTCCAAGACATTCCCTTGGCTGGCTCTTGGCTTCAGTGCTCAGCACACCCATCACCCTTGAGAGCGGTCTTCTGGATGACCTGGACCAAAGAGGTACCGCTCGCTGCACACTGTTCCTCTCTGCCATACAGGGTTTCCTTCTTTCATAACATTTATCACCTACTTGTTTATGTCTCTCTCCTTCCTGAGAAGCAATGCTTTAAGGGCAAATACCTTCTCTATCTTGTTCATTACTTTATTCCCAGTGTCTAGAGCACCCCCTGGCACATGGTAGAAACTTAGTAAATATTTTTGAATAAATGGTTAAATGCACTAAACTGCTGAAGTCTCGAAATTAAAAACCACTGAAGTGTTCACTTTTCGTTAAGTATTAACATCCTATACATGTGAGAGAGCTTGGTTTTAAAGCATTTACTTTCCTAATTCATATTCTTAATCCATTCATCTTTCTGACTTTCAGGAACGATTACTTTTCTCTGTTTACAAGCCAAGATCTTTGACATATATAAACTCCAGGCTGCTTTCTAACTGGGTTTTAATAATGCCTCCTCTGATATTGTAATTTATCAAAAATTCAAGCATAAAATAAAGAATTTAGGACAGATTCCATGTCTCAAAAATTCAGGGCATAGAAGGCAAAAGCAAGTATTCCAATGTTGTTGAAGTGTTGGGGTGAAGGGAAGAAATGAAAAAATATGTTGACCTACTGTGAGCCAAGCAGAACCACTGGATATGGCAAATATTATTTATTTCCTTTTTCTAAAAGTGAAAACTGAGTAAAATCTTCTAATGTCAAAAATCCATGTTCTTTTCAGTAAGGAAAGTACCTACAAGTAAAGCTAGAATAAGATAAAGAATTGTGTTGCTAGTCATGATAAGCTAAATTATGCTGTAATAACAGTCCAAGATCTCAGTGATCAAGCCCAAAATAAGTATATTTCCAGCTGACAGAAAGTGCCTTGTCAGCCCAAGCACCTATCTAGGGCAGCTTTCCTCCGTGTTGGTTCAGTATTTAAAGATTCTTCAACTCTATGGCCCCTCCGTTGCAATACACACTTCCGTGATCTTGGAGCAAGGGAAGAAGAACCATGAAGAACTGCATTCCATCTCTTAAACATTTCCACCCAGAAATGACCTGTGTCAATTCTATTCACATTTTAACAACCAAATCAAATCTAATGACTTTGGCTAACGTTAAGAGAATGAAAGGACAATCACTCCATGTGCCGGGAAGGAGGAGATCAGATAGACTAGTGGATGGCCTAAAGGTCTTCCTCAGGTTTCAATCATGGAGGACCTCGAGCTTCAACTGAAGAAAGTAGACTTATAGTTAGACAGTGTACAACCAAGAAAGGTTTCGAACATTGAATGGCAGTGTCAGAATGAAGGCTCTACTAAGGCCTCATGCTATCCCCTGAGGCTTGATTTCAACCTACGAACACTTCGAAATGTTAATCTTGTTTATGCCTGCAAGCACTTAGGCCTGTATGTCTAAGCATTTGCATTTAAAGCAACTTAAATCCAAAGGGGACTTAGGATACATCTCATCTTGATGTAAATATGGATTAGCTCATGTCAATTTGTCTAACACTACAGGTGGAAACTTTCTAATTATAGCCCCATCTCTTGTCAGTTATTACTGCCCCACACCCTCAGCCCTGACAAAACAGCATCTAAACAGCTGGAACTTCTACTTGCTGACTTTGCAAAAGCTTCTCTTAAATTCCTCTTTTCTTAGAAAGTGGCTCTGGCCAAGTGCTGAGAAGTTCACACCAGATGGGATACATTTACACACAAGCAGGGCCAAAGAACGCCCATCTCTGTGCATGGCCACAGGCTGGAGAGAAAGCATTGTCTGAAGGCTCTTTTTTCACACCTGTCAGATGCAACAACTCTGTGTGTGCCTACTTTCTGGTGAAGGAGACTTCCCCAGTAAAGAACATGTTTTAAAATATACAGTTATGCTTTCCACCACCACCACCACCCACTCTAATGCCCTTCCCTTCACATGCTCGTGATCTTGAATCTAAGCCAAAAAGATGTTCTTTAGTCATGTACCTAAAAGTTGGAGCTTGGGACTGACCTTTTCTATTTAACTTATGAGAGGAACACGTTCTGAGCATAATCACATGCCAGATACAGTCATTTCTTTTTCCAGGTCCTTTCTCTGTAGAGTTGGAATGTGTGTCTTCAAGTTCAATCTTCTTCTACTTGAAAGATATGTGCATGTAGGATTCCCTGGAAAATGGGCTCTGAGATGGAAAGTAGCATATAAGAAGTTTATTAGGGCGCATGAGAAAGTTACAATTGTGGAAGGGAAGGGAAAAGGTACAGGATGAGGCAGAAGGAAAAGCCCGGCTGCAAAAAACGGCTTTGGCTGACCCCACCGGCAGCTCAAAAGCTAGAGAGGCCCTTCATAATGAGCCACTTTATAGCAAAAGCAGCAGGATTTCTGCATTGAGCACTCATGAGATTCAGGCTACCCCAGAAAGCAGGCCCAGATTTGGGTAAGGCAACTCTCTCCAGTCCAGGGTACTTTCTAGAGAAGGTCAGAAGCATTTTCAGCCACTAAGGAGAAAGGAGGATCACGATGGCAAATTACAGCATCCACCACATATTTTATATCCACAGCTGAAATTCAAGTTAGGCAGTGTGATGGCCCACTAGACCCAATGAGCACTAGACCTAGAGCAGCCTCCAAAATCTGGGTGACCTTTAGTCAAGCAGAACTAAGTAACTCAGGCAGTCACACAGGCTCTGCACCCCAGTAAATACCAGGCCTCCAGTCAAGCTCTTGGGGTATCTGATCCTGCCCTAAACCCATAGAACACAGTCCAGGACAAATTCCCAGGTTGCACCAGCCTATAAGGGGAAGCTGGGAATAGATGTGTCTCACTCCTCCACTTACTTATAGTTCCGTTCCTGAAAGGCTGATATTGGCTGGGAAAGAGCTTACTGCTATAGACCATCCTATGTCTTTAAATCAAACCAAGTCACCTATGTGGAGGGTGGCAGGTACACAAGCTCCTTTTACTTTGCTCAAGATCTTATTCTCCTTCCCACATCCACGCATTGCCTGGCTTAAAGATTTCTTTCATTCTGCTGTCCTGGGAAGAGTTGAAGGAATGTGATTTCCCAGCCAGGTTCCTCATCCTCTGTGCTTCTAATTTTCCATCAGCCTCTGACTCTTCAGCTGCTGGATGTTTTGGGTATGCTTAGTGTTGTGGCATGTATCCCCCCGCCCCCAATGAAATGAAGTTGTAACCCTCCATTACCTAGAATGTAAACTCACATAGAAATAGGGTCTTTATAAGAGGCAATTAAGTTAAAATGAGGTCAATAATCCAATATACACTGGTGTGTTTATGAAAAGGGGAAATAGTCACCCAAACAGGGAAAATGCCATGTGAATTTGAAAGCAGAGATTGGGTAAAGTATCTGTAAACCAAATAGCACCAAAGATTGCCAACAAGTCATCAAAAGGTAGGGGCAAGACATGGAATGTGTTCTCCCTCTCACAGACCCTACTGATAACTTGATCTTGAATTTCTAGCCTTCAGAACCATGCAACAATAAATTTCTATTATTTAAGTCACGCAGTGTGTTATGTCATCCCTAAGAAACTAGTACACCTGGGAACCTGGTCCATTCATAGCTCACATCCTGGTCATCACACTACATACACCTACCACAGGCCACCTTGAAGTAAGGAAACTAGACATTATATCATGGTCACAAAGCCATTAAGTGAAAGATGATAATAGGACATTAGAACTGTGTCATCTGCAAATTAAGACCACAATAAAATACAGGCATACCTCATTTTATTGCACTTGGCTTTATTGCTCTTCATAGATGTTGCATTTTTCACTAATTGAAGGCAAGATCCTTCACAAGCAGTGGTCTAAAACCAAACTTGCAGTACCTCTGAAGTATGCCTGTATCAGCTCTCACCCCCTAGGCTGACTATTATCAAAAAATCTTCTATAATAAAAGCGAAACATGCAAATGTGACCGTTACCACCAGCCAATCAGAGCGGCTGTATGCAAATTAACCCACCCAAGATGGAGGCCAACAGCCAATCAGAGCGGCTGTATGCAAATTAACCCAGCCAAGATGGAGGCCAACAGCCACGGAACTAGAACAAACCAAAGGGTTCTGTTGCAACTGCCTGCCTATGGCAGTTGGAAGTGGTACCAGGGCACCAGGGCACCAGGAAGTGGGAAAGCAAGGTGGCAGGCCGGGGAGCAGGTAAGAGGTGGCAGGGGGTTGGCGGCCTGCTTGGTGGGCTTCCCAGGCCCTTTGCAGGGCGTTGGGGAGCTGGTAAGAGGTGGCAGGGGGTCGGCGGCCTGCTTGGTGGGCTTCCCAGGCCCTTTGCAGGGCGTTGGGGAGTGGGAAAGAGGCAGCGGGGGGTCAGTGGCCTGCTTGGTGGGCTTCCCAGGC
>PVJC01025433.1:0-24744 GCA_004026665.1 Murina feae | reverse complement strand
GTGGACTGACAATTTTCTGGGGTTAAGGGTGTTGGGGAAGTGTGAAGAGACTGGACAACAATTGTACACCTATGGATGAGGACAGTGGGGGGGCAAGGACAGAGGTTGGGGTGGGAAATGGGAGGAGGGGAGCTATGGGGGATAAAAGAGGAACAACTGTAATAATCTGAACAATAAAGATTTAAAAAAATAAAAAAAAATTAAAAAAAAAAAAGAACAAAAAAAAAAAAGTTTACTTAAACTTACTGCTTTAAATAGTTATTTCTCTTAGCATTTGATCTTTTTTGTTAACAATAGGACTTTTAACAGTTTATCAAAAAGTGGGGATTTATCTGTGCTATATTTCTTCTAGTTGATATTCTCATATAATAGATCATTCAGAAATACACACACTTAAAATCAGTGATTAAGTAGTCTTCAGGTTTAAGGCCACAGTGTCAGGAAGTTATTATTTTCTATTTCCTTATTGTTTAACCAAGCTTCTTTCTTCTTTTTTTCCCCCAACCAGACAAGATTTCAGATCCTCTTTATATTTTATATTTTTTCGTCTCACCATGTTCATACTGAGCTTTCAACTGTGTCTCAGTAAGATGGTTCAACTTAAGATTTTGCATTCATTTTTACTTAAATAATAGGGAAAAGGGTATGTCAGTAAGTTTTCAGTGGACTTTCCACTTTAACAAAATAAGATTCCTTTGTTTATCAGATCTTTGTTAATCACTCGCTATGCAATTAGAGCTGGGGTAGAGAGATGCTGCAGAGACAAATAAGATGGTTTCTGTCCTTGAGAACGTATAGGATACAGAAAATCAGATGACAGGATGGTAAGTTCCATCACAGTGGTATGCACATACTGTAACAGCAAAGAGGAGACTCCTCACTCAGACTGTTGTGTGTGTGTGTATATATTTTGAAGGGGGTTGAGGTACAGGATAATGTCAGAGAAGGCTTTCTGGAGGAAGTTTTCTCTGAGTTGAGTCTTGGGGTAGGGGAGGAGTTAGGGTTAGGAAAAGGGAGCGGCATGTGAAAAAGTACAGAGGTGAAGTAAGTACAGAGGTAAGAAAGCACATGCACAGCCTGTACAGGGGACTGAAGACCTGAGTGGTCTGAGTGGGGAAGGAGAGGATATGTGAGGATTGAACAAGGAATGGTGAAAGCTGAAACGGGAATTTTCTGCAGTTGTGAAATAATGAGGTACTTTATATATCATGCTCAGAAATTTGCTCTAAAAGCAATGAAGAAACACAAGCTTCAAAATTACATGGTAAGGTTTGTGTTTTAGATTAGTTTGGAAACTACAGTGCACTTCCGAAAGAGTAAATGATCCCCAGAAAAGATAATTAGAGGCCACTGACTCTCTGTCTAAATTTTTTCCAGCATTAATTTTGGATTAAAGGGTTTACATGCAAAGATAATATAATAATAGGAGGGGGACATCAATTAGTTTTCTGTCCTCTCTTATTAAGGAAACATTTGAAACTTATTTTGCTTGTTGATATAACACACAGGCTTGACAAAGTCAGCAATTGATGCTGGACTTCTTAATGGATCTGCTGTTTGATTGAACAAACCTAAGTGCTAACTACTGTGTTAGGAGCTGAGGATAGAATGATGAATGAGTTAGGCATTTACAGTCGGATGGAAGGACAGACTGGTATATAAATGCTTCAGGATACTTATGTAATAGATTACATTTTCACCTTCCATCCTCACCTCAAACCTTCAAAGTATGGATGAGGAAACCAAGGATAAGAGAGGTTCCCCCCACCTTCATTGTCACATATAACATTGTGTAAGTTTAATATGTACAGTGTGCTGATTATATATATATATATACACACACACACACACATATACATACATATAGCAAATGTTTACCTTTAATGGTTAGTTAACATATCTTTCTCCTTATACAATTACCATTTTGTTATTCTTGCCATGGTGATAATATTAAGCTGTATGCACTAAGATATTTAATTTAGTCAAGGTCATGTAATAATGAATGGTAACTAGCTATAATTCAGTATTTGATCTACCTTACATCAAATGTTTTACATTCCCCCACCATATACATTGCTTCCCCTGACAAGGCAATGCATGTATATTTTTGAGCTGGAAGTAGTTTTTTTTCCTTTCTTCTCTTAATTCTTTCCAACACTATGAAAACCAGTATTGTTGAGCCTTGAAGTATCCAGTCCTTAGTAACGAAAAGTGTTGGCTCTAAAGTCATTGTCTGGATTCAAATCCTAGCTCCATCTATTACCTTTCTGTAAATCTGTTTCACAGTGTCACATTATGAGATAATGTTGCTAAACCACTTAAAACAGTGAAAACACAGGGAAAGAATTCAATAAATGTTAGTTGTTAAAATTGTCTTTCAAATAGAAACTCAGCTGTCTTCCAAACATTCAGGAAATTTTGTTAAAATGCATTTAAACCAACCTACTTTTTTTTCAAATTAATCTTGGCGAAGAGCTTTTGCCTACCATGCGTATTTAAAATCTGACCCTTTGTTCAGGGCATCAGTGAATAACTTTGCTATCACAAACAAAAACCTGCGAAACTATTACTGTGAAAGTAAAATTTTTTTATTAAAAATTATTAAAAATTTATTAAAATTTTTTTTATTACGGAATAACTTGAAAATACACAAAAGTTAACAGAATACCGGTAGTGTAAAGACCTGTCACCCACCCAGACAACCATACGGGTCAAACCTGCCTCATTCATACCTCATCCATTTACCTGCCTCTTGTATTATTTTGAAATAAATTTCAGACATCTTATAATTTTGTCTATGAATATTTCAGAATGTATTTCTAAAATCCAGGACTTCTCCTTTTTTTCTTAATTAGCCACAATGCTGTTATCATACCTAAACAAAATTTGAATAATTTCTTATTATCATCAAATACAGAGTATGCAAAATGCTTTCTTTATGGTTAGGGAGAAAATCTTTTCTTTAAAAAAGAAATCTAGAGATTTGATTATTTTTAAGGAGAGGTAATGAAAATTGGAAACTTACACGTTGCTCCTGACATTGCTAATTACTTTATATAGCCCAACTGAGGATGAAAACCAGCAATATAAATGACTCCTTGAATTGTTTGAGTAGGTTTGGTTATACTAGATTATCCAGTTTTTACATGTGAGTAAATGAACAAAAAGAAAATTGTCAATGGTCATATAAATTGCAAACAATTTGTGCTGAAATTTGTCATTTGAACCGTGCTCATTCCATAAATATTTATTTAATTCAAGAAACTTTCTATTGATATTTCTTTTTAAATGTCTATGGCCCACATTATTTTTATAACAAGGACATTTTTCTCTTTGATCACCTAATTTCTTTCATATTTTGTTGTCTTAGAAACACCTTTCCCCCCATCCTCTGCTCTATCCTAATTTTAAGCTGGTGAAGTGACTATATGGCTAATACAGGGGAAATTTTGGTCTCTAGCAGAGTCACTTTCAACTATGAAAACAATCAGGCAAATGGTCTATTGATAGTGGAACTTTTCATTATAAAAAGTTCTTTTCAAATTCCTGGATATTGGTTGCTTGGTCACTGAAGAGTCTGTACTACCATTCACTAGCACCCTGGGTGTCTGAGCAGACCTGGTTAGGAATGTCCTGCTTAGATTGAATGAGAAAAAAGGATAGAGAAGCTGCCTCAAACATTACATCACTTAAGTCAAACATTGTACATGTTATATAGTTAATACAAAACATTAGTCTTTTTTAATATACCCTAACAAACAACTAATTTTAATTTTGAGTGGTTCTGTCTTTGACTACAACCACATTTTTTACTACAATAACGTTTTTAAATATACACTTGATATATACTAATATGAGTTCTAGAGGGCATTGATGAAAGTTATTTGCTTTTCTGGCCTCTCAGTGAATAAAATTGTTTTAATGTGTCAGGTCTGGTGTTGTCAACAAAATACTCTAATGTACCTACCTTTTTTATTACTAATAAAAAATTTTAAGCCCTCAGGCCTCGTAATTTCCCCCAAATTTTACATACTGTCCACTGAACAATTAGCTGAAATGATAGTGTTAATGAATATGTCTTTGATATTGGTTTAGTTATATATCCAGAATGTTTATTTTCCTGGGCTTTCTAACCGAGGAAGCTGGGCATGAACTCCTACTTTGTAAAATATCTGAGTGGGCAGACTCATTTTGTTACATTACTCTCATTGTCTGTCTTTGTTTATTCAGCTGAAAAGCTGTACTTGTCTTTTACCCATTGATCTCAAGGTCTCAGAAGCTGTTAAAATGGGTAGAAAATTTATTGGGAAGGGGAAGGAATGAAAATTGTTATCAGATATTGACATGATGTATAACGAAGATGTTCTCTTTGGAAACAGCATAATGACTTTAGATAGTTGTAAAGTATAATTACAATAATATTTTTTGTATGGGCCGGTTTTATTAGGGTCTTGAATTTTCCCTGTTTCCAGATAAGCGACTTTGATAATTTATTGGCACATATAATTTGTTTTTGCTACAGTAGAAAAACAAGTTTTAAGAATATGAACCTACTACCTGGCCCACGTAATGATAAATTTCCTGTGGTCTTAGTAATATACACACGCGCTTGGGGGCTCCTAAAAGGTCTCCTTACCTTCGTTGTTTCCCAGTCCATTCTTGGCATTGCAATCATTAATCTTTCTGAAATGTAGATGTGATCATGTCTTTTTCTCTTGTGTAAAATTCTTCCATAGCTACCCAGCTGCTCTTTAAAAAGTCCTTCTGCCCTAACCTGTTTGGCTCGGTGGATAGAGTGTCGGCCTGCGGACTGAACGGTCCCAGGTTCAATTCTTGTCAAGGGCATGTACGTTGGTTGCGGGCATATCCCAGTAGAAGGTGTGCAGGAGGCAGCTGATCGATGTTTCTCTCTCATCAATGTTTCTAACTCTCTATCCCTCTCCCTTTCTCTCTGTAAAAAATCAATAAAATTTATATATATTTAAAAAAAAAGTCCTTCACCTATCACCACTCCTATCTCCTATTCTATGCCGGAGCTAAAAAGAAATTGACTCAGTTCTCTATGTACAGTGCTTGGTCTTACCTCCATGTCATTCTATATGCTACCCCCTTGCATTTGAGATATCCCCTCTACTCTTAGCATGGCTAAATTTCCTCATTCTTTATGTCCCAGTTTAGATTTCTTCCTGGAAAACTTTACTTGTTTTTCCCTGTGCAAATAGGCTCACCATCTTTTCCCAAAACATGGTGTGCATATTTCCATTTTAGTACTTACCACACTATATTGCTTCTTTGTTTTTCTCTTTGCTGTGACACTGTCAGCTGTTATGAGGGTAGGGATCATGTCTTTCTTCCACATTATTGTATTTCCAGCATCTAGAAATTGCACTGCCCATTTTTGACACAATATTAATTTGTTGAGTGAATTAATAATCATGGACTTTACCAAGAATCTTTTCTCTAACAAACTCAGAAAGAAAAATAGCATTCTGTTTTCATATACTTGATATTTTCTCCCCATCTTCTACTCATATTCATCCACTCATTATTTATTCACTGTTATTCAATAGAATATTGCTTTGTGCCTTTTAAACCTCCATACCTTGCCCAGAAGCATGCATAAAGAAAACGCAAAAGGAAAACTCTTGCATACACTTAACATAGGCTTCTGTTGTCCATTCTATCTAAAATTGCACTCCCCAACATACATACATACAGTCCCTCCTCTTCCCTGCACTTCATGTTTTCCTTCTCTGCATTGCTTTTCCTCCTTACCATTTAGCTATCTCCTAACATACTAGATATTTAACTTAAGTCAGTTATTGTATGTCTCCCCCATCCTGAGATATAAAGGGCATGAAGGCATGAATTTTGGTGTATGTTATTTACTACTGCATCCCCAGCACCTAACATAATGTGTGGCACATAGTGAACCAAAATATATTTGCTAAGTAGATGAATAAATCCATGGCCTTAGATGTACATCCTTTTTGTTTTTAAACCTTTCAGTACACCTGATTCAGTTCTGTTTCAATAACTATGCTGTTTTTCTTTTTTTTATCTTTCTTTTACTTTTCAGACTTTATATATAGTCATATTTTGAGGCCATAATCTTGGATGCCCCAGGCAAAAATTCTGTTTATCTACTTTATTGCTTCAGGTAACGATCACTCAATTTAAGTTTCACCTCTATATCATCTAACTTGGTATCTGACTCTCCAGAGCCATGTATGTGTATTTTGGCGAGGATTGAAGATGCATTTAGAAATAAGTCAGATGTAAAACCTGTTCTAGAACAGGGGTGAGGAATCTCTTTTCTGCCAAGACCATTTGGATATTTATAACATTATTCATGGGCCATACAAAGTTATCAACTTAAAAATTAGCCTGCTATACTTGATAAAACAATTAACTCACCCCTAATGCCTTGGCCCCACCCCTGTTCTAGAATCTAGGTGGGGCAGATAGATAAGTAACTATACTATAAGTTTGAGTAGAAGAATATTTACTAATGAGAAATGTAAATGGGGAGAAGCTTATGTCTTGTAAAAAATGATGAACTATATCAAACTTCCAAAAAAGTGTAGAAAGTAATATAGTGTTATTTACTGTATACCTACCTCTCATATTTGTAATATATGAATTATCTCCCACATTTGCTTTGGATTTTTTTTTCCATTTTGAGATAAAATGCCAGATATGATTAAAGCTTCAAGTGCTCCTTCTTTATCCAGTTTTCTTCCTTCCCTACACAGATGTAGCCACTATTCTGAAGTTGGTCCTATGCATTTAAAAATGTTCCCATTAAGTATAATTCCTTTCACACCCTCCCCACTCCAATCCCCGGTAATTAGCATTCTAGTCTCTATTTTTATGAATTTGACTAATTTAGATACATCATATAAATGGAATCATTAGTATTGTCTTTTTGTCACTGACTGATTTTGTTTAACATAGTAAGTTCGAGGTTCATCAATGTTGTAGATGTAGCAGAATTTCATTGCTTTTTAAGGTTGAATAATATTCCATTGTATATGTATCTCGCATTTTGTGTACTCATTCATCCGTTGATGGGCAGTTGGGTTGCTTCCACATCTTGGCTGTTATGAATAACTAGAAGCCCGGTGCACGAAAATTCATGCACTCGGTTCTTCAGCCCAACCTGAGCCCTCTCGCAGTCCGGGAGCCCCTCACAGTCTGGGAGCCCTCAGGGAATGTCCGACTGATGGCTTAGGCCCGCTCCCCTGCCTAAGCTGCAGTCTGGCCTTCCTCTACGGGAAGCAACTAGGCAGGCTGATTAGGAGACAGCGCTGTGTCCTGCCCCATATTGCTCCACCACTGCCACTGCTGGTGGCCTCCCTCTGCGGGAGGCGACAGGGCAGGCGATCAGGAGGGCACTGGCTGGAGAGCAGCCCACTCCATTGCCCCCCCCCACCATTGCCCCTCTGCTGCCGCTGGTCACCACCCCACAATTGCCATCCCCTCCCTCTGCCCACTGGCACAGCCTTGGCTGGCCTGGTGCTGCCTGCTTGCTGGCCCTGCCCCCACCCCCCTGCCTATGGTCATTCTGCTGTTAAGTCGATTTGCATATTACGCTCTTATTATATAGGATGCTGCTCTGAACAGGGGTTGTACAAATGTCTCTTCAAGACCCTGCTTTCAATCCAAAAGGTGGGTCATATGGTAGTTCTTTTCTTAACTTTTTGAGGAACCTCTAAACTGTTTTCTATAGCATTTGCACCATTTTAAAGTCCTACCAACAGTGTGGTGATAGCTTTTAATGGTATAGAAAGTGATGAGGGGAATACATGAAATTAGAAGTGAAGTAGGAAGAATAGGTAAATTCTACTAGTGTGGAGATAAATTTCACTTAGCCTGCCCTGACCTGTAGCTCAATGATTACAGCATCGGCCTGCATACCAAAGGGTCACAGGTCACGTACCTGTGTTGTGGGTTCGCTCTCATTCCCTGGTTGGAGCACATGTGGGGAGCAACCAGTCTCTCTCTTTCTTTCTCTCTCCCTCTCTCCTTCCCTTCCTCCCTCCCTTCCGCTTTCTCTGAAAAGCAATGAAAAAATATCCTCTGGTGAGGATTACAAATTTCTGTTAGATATTTTAGCTAACATTGCTTTCTTTTCTAAGACTGACAAGAAATAAAATCTGAGGTGCCCTAAATTAAATTATAGCAGGCAGAAGGGTGGAAGGAAGAGACAAGAGAGGTTAATTAGTTAACAACTGCAGGGCAAAACCAACAAAGACTGCTTACATTCCTAAATATATGTTGAAACTTTGAATTAACTTCCAGGTGGCTATTTTCCATGATTATCTAAAGAGAATAGCCAGGCAACTCTGTTTCTTGCTTGTACATGAACTTTCTGGACTGCTGCCCACAAGCAGTCCTGAAGAACAAACACTTCTTCCTTATAGACTTGGTACCTACCTCAGAACTAGCCCCACTTCACCTTCTCCCACCCCCTTTAACTATAGTCAATGTAAATTCTTTCGTAACAACTTACATCTTCTTTCCCCAAACTGTGTGCGTGAAAGAGCCTCTTCAACTCCATGACAGTGGACATGTTTGTCTTTCTCACCTAGCCCTGTTGCTTGTGGTTCAGACTGCATGACCCAGGACCTGGTCCTTTTCTGGCTAGCATTTGGCTCAATAAATCCTTTCTTTCAGAAAAGCTTTTGGCCATGAAATTTTTTTTAAATGGACTATTACTTCAGGAGTGGAGGAGGAAGCCAACTAATTTCTTTTTGATTTATTAAATTTTTATTTTATTTTTGTGGACACTTAATATAATATATATTTAATCAAGGTAATATTGATTTATAATATTATTTAAGTTTCAGGTAGACAACATTATAATTTGGTATTTCTATACACTATAATGTACTCACCATCAAAAAGTCTAGTGTCTATCTGTCATTTTACATTTGGCCCCCCTCTCACCCACCTTCTGCTCTGGTAACCACCAATGTGTTATCTGTGTCTGTGAGTTTGTTTTTGTTTTGTTTGTTCATCTGTTTCTTTTTCTCTGTTTTGTTTTGTTGTATATTTCATATATGAGTGAGATTATATTTTTTTTGTCCTTTTCTGTATGACTTACCTCACTTAGCGTAATACCTTCAAGGTCCATCCATGTCTCAAATGGCGATATTTTATCTTTTTTTATGGCTAAGTTGTATTCCATTGTATATATACCAAATCTTCTTTATCCATTCATCCGTAGATGGGCACTTAGGTTGTTTCCATATCTTGGCTATTGTGAATAATGCAATAAATGTAGTGATGCATATGTCTTTTTGAATTAGCATTTTCGTATTTTTCAGATAAATACCCAGTGGAATAGCTGGTTCATATAGTAGTTCTATTCTTAATTTGTTGAGAAACTTCTACACTGTTTTGCATAGTAGTTGCACCATCTTGCAATCCAAGTGACAGTGTGGTGATAGCTTTTAATGGAATAGAAAGTGATGAATGGGATATGTGAAGTCAGAAGTAGAGTAGGAAGAACAGGTGAATTCCACTAGTGTGGAGACAAAATTCAAAGTGTGTTTCCCTTGGATATGTTAGCTAAATAACATTGCTTGCTTCTCCAAGACTATTACTTAGGCGTGGAGGACAGAGATAAATAATTTATTTTTTAATTTGGTTTATTGATCACTGGTCCTTGAGAATTTCTGAGATAGTTAACTTCCAGTAGTGCCTTAGAAATTATTAGGGGAAGTTTGAAGGTTGTGTTTTGTATTGTTTGCAAACTGGAACAAGGTCTTTAACATCTTGGTACTCCCAAATTCTTATTTGAAAAAAATGCAGCCTTCCAATCCATGTTTAGATCACTTATGACCATTTCGGTTTTCTTTTTAAGGATCGTGTGTATGCGTGCACATGTGCATGTGTTTTTAAAGAGAGGTGATTAAGTTCCTCTAATGGTGTGTACAAGAGCAGGAGTGAGCAGTGGAGTTGGAAGAGGGCTTTCTTCCTCTTCATATACCCTTATTTTTGAATTTGAGGTGTTCTCTGCTCAAGAATCTTTCATATTTCTGTTTGCTAGAGCAAACTTTTTGGGTATCAGAATCACTTTTGAAACTTGTGTGGGGGGGAAAAAGTATATTTCTGAGTACCTCCACCAGAGATTTCTATTATGTAGGTGTAGGATGGGACCCAGAAATCAGTGTTTTGCTGTGCTCTCCAGGTGATTTTGAAGCAGTTGGTACTCATTTGGAGAATCATTCCATGTAGGATGAGGTGTGAACTCTTTCACTGGAATTCAGAGTCCCAGTATACCTTTGTAATACATATTTTCTTCTGTTACGTCCTGCCAGTGTTTGTTGCAACCCTAAAGTAGTTTTTTCTTTACTGACTCTTCCTTGTGTACCGCATGTATTTTTCCCGGGATAGTTTAGCATAATTTTGTGATCAAATATGTATGTATTCCTGGTAATCTACAAACCATCCACTTAATAAAATGTTTAAGAATTGGCTGGGATGAATGCTAAACAATAATATGTGAGAACAACTTTACCTTTTTTGAAAATTTGGAAAGTTTCTAGGTTACATTACCGGGCATCTTAGAATGGTATTTTTAAATTGACCTTTCTGCTTGCTCTCTATGCATTCCTTTTCTCTGAATTAATTTTCCAGGTAGTTTCCAACTAGAACAAATACGTAGTTCTAGCCTTTAAGTTGCTCAACTGTGCTCTGTAAACATAGACACTAAGGCAGATCTAGTACTACTTGAAACAATTGGCAGTACTTGAAACTGACGTTCTTTTATTTTTCTTACATTTTCTGTTCTATTGCTACAAAATTAAGGCATTAATGAATTTACATAGGATACTCTTTTTAGTGCATTCAGAAGTCTCTGATGATCCCTTTTCTCGATTTTTGCTATCTGTATTAACATTTAAGGATGCTGCTTTGCTAAAAAATACAATGTTGGCTTATAATAAAAAGTTGGGTGGGGATAGAAAAGGTCCTGTCCTAGGTATTTTCTTTGCCTTGTCTTTTCTATTTCTTAGGATACTCTCCTAAGTTAGGTTTCATTATCCCAAATATATGTGGTTGGACATTCTATATTTTAGAATGTTATATTAGCTAAAATTAATTGAACACGTGCAAGGCACTATTTTATGAAAAGTCTTTACAAAGAGAGCGTGAAGTTTAAGATCAAAGAGCTTATAAACAATGGTTTTAGTATTTAAACCCAGGTCCCTTGACCTCATAGACTGATCTCTTTCTGTTGTGGCCTGGAGCCATATTTTAAGTTGTTCAAATTCATTTTCTGTATTTGCTTCTCCTCCCACCTCATCTCCCCTTGAGCTCAAGGGTACTGAGAAAACTGTTGTACATAAAAAAGCTCATGTAACTTCCTAATAAAAGATATGAACATCTTTTCAGTTTTTATTTTTCATACATTCATTTTCTTTGGTGAAGTGTGTGTTCAGACCTTTCCCTCATTGAAAAATTTCAGTTTTCTTATTGTTGAAATTTGAGTGTTTTTTTGTATATTTTTTATATAAGTCTTTGACAAAAATGTGATTTGCAAATAATCTCCCAGTCAGTAGCTATATTTACATTCTTTTAGTAGTCTTTTAAAGAGCAAACGATTTTATTTTAAAAGTCCAATTTGTAATTTTTTAAATGAATTGTATGTAAAAGTCTTTTGCCTAACCCAAAGTTAATTAGATTTTCTCCTGTGTTTTCTTCTAGAAGTGTTATAGTTTTGCATTTTACATTTGGGGCAGTGATATATTTTGAGTTTATTTTTGTACAAGGTGTGAGATTAAGCTGAGGTTCACTTTTTTTGCATATGGATGTTTTAACTGTCTTAACACCATTTATTGAAAAACAGTATCATATCCCTGTTGAATTACCTTTGCACCTTGTCAAAAAATTAGTTGATATTTGTAAGAGTCTCTTGTTGCACTCTCTGTTCTGTTCCATTGACCATTGTATCTATTTTTATTTTTTTTATTTTTAGAGAGGCAGGAAGGGAGAGAGAGAAACATTGATTGGCTGTCTCCTGTATGCCCCCTCCCAGGGATTGAGCCCACAACCCAGTCATGTGCCCAGACCGGGAATCAAACCCGGGCAACTTTTTGGTGCATGGGACAACCAATGCCCAGCCAAGTGAGCCATGCTAGCCAGGGCCATTTTGTCTTTTCTTTTACCAATAACACATTATTGTAGCTGTATAGTATGTCTTGAAATCAGTTATGGAGAGTCCTCTAACTTTGTTATTCTTTGCTATTGAAGTTTCTTTGCTTTTTCATATTTATTTTGGAGTCAGCTTGTGGCTATCTACCCCCCCCCCCGCCCCCCAAAAAAATCCTGCTGGAATTTTGATTGGGGTCATTGAATCTATAGTTCTAATTGTTACAGTATGCCTCTCCATTTATGTAGGTCTTTTTTGGTTTCTCTCACCAGGGTTTTGGAGTTGTTTGCATAAAGATCACACATATATTATGTTAGCTTTATACCTAACTATTTCATATAGACAGAAAACAAGAAGCATCCACGTTTTATAGATTGAGGCCTGAAACTCAGAGCAGGTAGACTTATTGAAAGGTCACTTATTGCTGGATAGTTATCAGCAAATTCTGATTTTAAGGCATCCTGGCTCTGTCTAGGGGTTTTTCTACTTGTTTTCATAGGCAGAAGCTTGTTATGGTGAAAAGATGTGGACTTTGGAGTTACTCAGTTTGGGTTCCAAACTGTTCTCTAGTACTGGTTAGTTGAATGATTTGTTTGACCCTTCTGGAATGAGGAAAGAGTAATTTTCCTCATTCAAGGTACCTAACTCACAGGATTGTGGTGAAGACTAAAGGATACCATATGTATAAACTTTCTAGTGTGATGTTTGATGTACGCGTAGTATGCACTCAATAACTTTTTTATTGTTAGTAGTAAATGCTAGTTGTTATAACCTTTCCCAGAACTTGTCATCTTGTCTCATTAATTAGATGAATTTCTTTGAATTGTGGAAAAGTGGCAGTGAGCCAGGGACAAGCACTAACAACATGGTCCTTAAGTTCAAGACAGAAAAAATTTCTACAAGACCTGTGTCATGTTATTACCCCCTTTTCATGTCTATCATAAAGTAGAAGAAATGTTTTGCAGTAGGCAATTGTGATTGGGAATTTTAGTGGATACATTTTTATTTTAAAAGGTAACGCATAAAGCTTTTCTTTAAAAGTGAAGTTTTTAAAACTTTCTGAATTTCTTCAAAGTCTGGTTTAACTCAAAAATCTCATCACCTTTAAAATTGTTTCCCAGCTTTGTAAAGATTTGTGACCTTGCCCTGGCATAACATAAATGTGAAATGTAATTTGAGTATTACTGTTACGCTAGAGTAAAATCTTTTATAAAAATAAAAACTTTGTATTGATAATTCCTCTTTCTTAGAATGAGGCCTTTCTAAGATTCCTTTATTCTAAACTTACAAAGAGAAATATGGGCCTAATAAAAAGTACATTTTTGAAATAAAGATACCATGCACTTAGGACAACAGGCCTGTAGTCAAGACAGTATATTTCATTGTTGTTATTTTTTGTTCTTTTGATGTTCAGGCTGAGATTTGAATTAAGTGTGATTACTCTTGATTTTGATATAATTATTTTTCCTTTTCTTTTCAATTTGAAAATCAGAGAGATGTTATTTTTATAGATGGTTTCCTAGTTTTGTTTAAAAGGGTGAAGTTCTGTGTTGGATAGGCAAACTAGATTCAGAGTTGTTATACTTATACATGCATTTTCCTGGCCTTTGTTTAAATAGAGTAGGGTTTTTAATGATGAATCTCAAGGAAATAAATTATTGTATTTGAAAAAAACGACTGGAAATCCTGTACTTCTTTAGCTCTCATTTTCTCCTATTCTCCCTCATTCTACATTGGAGCAATTATAACATGACTTAAGCTAGAGCTAAAGGAGAAAGATTCTGCTTCTTTTAGTTAAATAGCGTTTTAAATCCTAAAACATTCCACAACTTCTTATGCAATCTATCTATCTATCTATCTATCTATCTATCTATCTATCTATCTATATATATATATATAACTAATACGCTGAAGTGTCCGACTGCCCATCCAGCCAGTTGTTATGATGTGCACTGATCACCAGGGAGCAGACACTCACCGCAGGAGCTTCTGTGATGCGCATTGGCCATTTACAGAGAAACAGCACCGTGGACCTGGTGCTGACAAAGCAACACTCAGCTTCCCAATGGGACACAGGCCCTGCCACCACCTTGGAGCGACAGCCCACCATATCACCCACCAACGCTGCTGAGACCCCATGGTGCAAAATGTGGCCCACAGCCCAGCCCAGCCCAGAAATGGTGGCTCTGGGTGGTGGGTAATGATGTCATGTAGCAACGCCTGGCTTCCTCTCCTTAGTGCCAGGCCATTTAACAACAAATGGCATGATGGACCTGATGCCCACAAAGCAACACTTGGCTTCTCCCAAGTGGGACACAGACCCCACCACCACCCTGGAATGACACCCCACCAAATTGCAGCAGACACTACCAAGACCCAAAATGTGTCACAAAATGTGGCTCACAGCCCCGCCCGGCGGTAGTTAGCTTCTGGAAATGGTGGCTGTGGGTTCTGGGTAGTGATGTCACATAGCAACACCTGGCTTCCTCTCCCTAGTAACTAGCCTCCTTGCAGTTTCTTCAGGCCAGGAACACGACTTGCTTTATAGCCAGGTGGAAACATTTTACACTTTAACCCAGTGGTTCTTAACCTTCTGGCCCTTTAAATACAGTTCCTCATGTTGTGACCCAACCATAAAATTATTTTCATTGCTACTTCATAACTGTAATGTTGCTCCTGTTATGAATCGTAATGTAAATATCTGATATGTAGGTTGGTCTTAGGCGACGCCTGTGATAGGGTTGTTCGACCACCAAAGGGGTCGTGACCCACAGGTTGAGAACCGCAACCAGATGTCTGTGAAGCATTTTCCCATGCCTCATCTCATTTAATCCTCACAGAAGTCCTGGAGTTGGTAGATAGGAGACTCAGTGGAATCCTATTTTCTTTTCATTAGCCAGAAAAAAAGGAGATTTAAATATATTTTATTGATTTTTTACAGAGAGGGAGGGAGAGGGATAGAGAGAAACAAAAAAGGAGATTTACAAAGCTTAGAAACTTGACCTGACTGAAAAGAAGTAAGAAATGGTGGACCTTGAAAATGACTTCAGGTTTTCTCACTGCACAGAATGGTAACAATTGTTCCAGTATGATGGGTGATGACATGATCTCTGTTATATGACCTCAGTTCATTAGGCTCTCCAAATCCTATATAATAAAAGCCTAATATGCAAATGTGCCAAACATCGGAACAACCGGTGGAATGACAGGTCACTTTGATGCACACTGACCACCAGGGGGCAGATGCTCAATGCAGGAGCTGCCCCCAGCTGCAGACCCTAGGCCAGCCAAGGCATGTGCCAGTGGGGACCTCCGATTGCACTGTTAGTTGCCCCACAGAGGGAAGCGACTGGTGGCTGTGGTGGTGAGGGATGGCACTGGCTGGCAAGCAGGCAATAGGGGGGCAGTTCCACTCCCCCCATCACCCCGCCAGTCACCTCCCTCACTGGTGCTGGCAGGGGGCAGAGCCAGCAAGTGGGTATCACCAGGACAGCCAAGGCCAGTGGCAGTGGCCACCCCCATCCCCCCCAATAGTTCTGCCAGTTGCTCCACAGATTGGCCCGGATCTCAGGCCAGGCCTAGGGACCCTACCCATGCACCAATTTCGTGCATCAGGCCTCTAGTATTTTATATTCTGGAATTAGCTTATTTCTCAGGCTTAATAATAAGCCCAAGACACTGAATTTCTCCATAATTATAGATGGCCTACTAATATTGACTAACAAAGTAATTATGTTTTCCTGCTGAAGATACTAAAGTATAGTATGCAAATAAAACGTAAAGTTTCTAGATATTTTGAAGTCCTGAGCAAAAATCCTTCCCCTAGATTAAGGACTATTTGGAACAATTGAAAACTGGTGGTGCTTGAGAAAAACACCTCTTACAGATATTAAATAATTTAAGAACAAAAAGTATTACTTTGCTTATATTGATAATGTTTTAAAATATTTTCAGATAAACTTAAATTTTCTAATGAATTTTTTAATGTTTTGAACTTGGATATAAGATTAAGTACTGAACCTTAATACATTTTAAATTCTTATCTTTTAGTTTTTGCTACTTTGAGATTGAACAGACGATGCCATCAATATTATATTACATTTTATATGTCTTTTGAATATGGGGAAGAATGAAAAGTTTTGGAGTATCATGGAGCAATTTTTTTATTCTTTCAATATCTGAAGATATTGAAAAAGAAGAGTGAAGTCATTGTTGAAGGAATGAAAAAGAGTCAGAAATTAAATTTTTCAAAAGCATTTCTATAATTTTTCAAGAGGCTATAGATAGAATTTCAGGCTATATTTCTGAACTAGATTTTTGTAAGTGGTCTGTATTAGTTATATTTATAAGTATTTTTCCAGTATCTATGCAATACTTATTTTGTAATCATTTTAGTTCAGCAACAGTGCTGTTATCAATTTATATTTCTTTGTTCTATAAGATTTGCATCAGGAATTGACTGAGGATACAATTTTTTCATCTTCTTATTCAAATCTTTTATTTACTGCCTTAACGTTTGTTCTTATCTGTAAAAGATTAAACACAGTATTGTACCAAACTGCTTGAGTCTCCAGACATTATAGTTCATTACACCTCCCAGAAAGAACTCCAGAAAGAGGTACAGGAGGACACATTAATTAGAACATACTATCACAATTAAAATTTTTCTAAAATCAGCCTTTTCTCATCAAAGTAACTGCAGATACAAAAACACAAAAATTTCTAGAAGATATAATGGACTTTTTACTGAGCGGGGACATGAGATGGTTCAAGTCTGACACAGAGAGAAGCCTGCCAGGTGCATGTAAGGTCCAGAAGAGGTCTTTAGTATGTTCAAGGAGATAATATCTTACAAGAACCGGTGTTTATGCATGGGGTGAGGGGTGGGGACTTGTGGAACTTCTAAACAAAATTACTCCATTATTAATTTTTTAGGTGCTTAAAATTTTCATCTGTTGGTCCTTGGTAGGGAATGTTTGAAAAAGTACAGAGTGTGATTTAAATGCAAGGATTACTTTGGATACTTTTACATAAAAAACATCCCATAAATTTGAGTTCTCAGAGAAAAACACAAATTTATTGTCTTTTCTTTGGGCCTTTATACGTCTATTTTCAAACAGTTTGGCACCAAATTTTATTTTCTTATTCTTCTTCAGGGTTGAAATCACTGTGTTTCATTGCTCTTCAGAAGCCACACAAAAGGAAAAAAACGTTGCCAAAGGTCGCAGTCTCTCTGCTAACATTTGCTTTCTACACATTAACATTCTTTTCTCTTTCTCTATAGTTTTCCTAAGAATTATAGAACACTGGAAGGAATACTGCTACTGAAATGACAAAGAGTTTATCCCATATTTGTTCTTAGGCAACCAAATGAGCTTTTGGCATTTTATTCAGACTTGTCTGTGATTACCTTTCTGTGTCCTCTTCATATTGTTTCATTCTCATTTTCATCCATTAGTCATGTTACAGACTCCTTTGTGCTGCTCTGGTATCTATGATTCTACTTCATTAAAAAATCAGTGCTTCATATCTCTTCTTTGGCTATAGGTCCTTCCCACTGCTAAGTGTTATAGGTACTATATTATGCTTCCCACTGCTTCTATCAATTGAAATTTTATTTCTATTCATTTTGCCAGCCTCCTAGTAAATTGCATTGTTTCTGCATTAACTCCTGTCTGGTTCCATATGAATATTAAGAACTGTGAAGACTCTGAGATTTTATTCTACTTACAAGTTAGCAAGTTTTTCTGATACATGAAATGGATGTTCATGGTACTTTACTGTTGCTCAGGCTGTTTATTTAACTTGAGTCATTTCATTTGAGGTCGATCCCTGGGATAGGGCCTTGGATTCTAAGCTCCAAACAGGAAAGATGCACATCTTCCTGGGTTTTGCTTCAGCTTCCTTTCCTTTGGTGAATTTGGAGAAGAATGTTAACATAATAGTGTGTTTTTGTCTTGATGCATTAGCTCTCTTCCTGGCACTCAGGTGGTCATTCACTTACTACTGTTAGGAATAAATGCTCTTTTTCATTCTCTCTGAAACCATGTCCTAAACTTTTCTATTTTTGTCACTGTATTTATAGGAACCCGTATTAGTACTGTATAGAGCCAGGTATATGTGGGATACCATTTTATTCTCTACTTATAGATGGCCCACAACTTTACATTTAAATGTGATAATTACTTTGAATACTTTTATATCAAAATTATCCCATAAGTTCAAGTTCTCAGATAAAAACATGAGTGTATTGTCTTTGGGCCTTTATATTTCTGTTTTCAAACAGTTTAAAAACTGGGCTTTCAGATCTTGTCCACAGGGTACAACAAAGTTGTGTGCCCTATGAATCTGACATCTGAATTGTGTTTATTTTTTTAGGTATTCATTTCTACCAGCAATTGTATTAATTATTGCAGAATTCCAAATTACTTCCAGCTTAGATGTTGGGGCTAAGTGTTATAGGTACTATATTATGCCCTTTTTACATATGAGAAAAGAAAGGCACAAGTTTAGCTAACTTGCTTAAGGTCATAAAATTAGTGAGAGAACTAGATTTAACCTGCAGCTGTCTGCCTCTACAATCTGTGCTCAAAACTACTTCACTTTATTGTCATATGAGAGTTATAAGTGGTAGATGTTATGGGTTCACACTAAAAAAGATAGAGTTTGAATTTATGGAGGAGTAAATTTCAGCTGATTCTTGAAATAGGTTTGAATATGTGGAGAGGAGAGAGCATTTCAAGAGGAACAGAATGAGCAAAGGTTCAAAGATGGGACTAGAAAGAATATGTTCAGGGGATAATGAAGAGTTTTAATTAGCTCTATAGAAATAACTAATGAACTTGGTTAGTATTGAAGATTTATCCATTAAAACTTTATTGAAAAACCTTAGTTTTGCCTCAGAGTTCTTAGATTGAGTTCTTTAAAAAATACTACTAATTATTCATTGGGAATACTGATTCAGGTTTCAGATGAACGTCCACTAGTAAGGAAATAATAGGATAAAATTCTCAATCTTTTTTTTTTTTTAGATCCTCACTCGAGGATGTGTTTTTATTGATTTTAGACAAAAAGAAAGGGGGGAGGGGAGGGGGGGAGGGGGGGAGAGATAGAGATAGAGATAGAGAGATAGAGAGAGAGAGAGAGAGAGATGGAAGAGAAACTTCCATTAGTTGCCTCTTGTATGTGCTCTGACCAGGGATTGAACCTGAAACCTGGGTATGTGTCCTGATTAGGAATCGAACTTGCAACCTTTTGGTCCATGGGATGACATTCCAACCAACTGAACCACACTGGTCAGAGCAAAATTCTTAGTCTTTATTATAGAGTTAAAAAAACTTTTTTTTTTGAGGCAGTTTTGCCCCTACTAGTATAATTTGGTTAGGTAACTTGTGGTGAAATTGGTTCAGCAGGAGGAATTTTGGATGCATGTTGAAGTTCTGCTATATTTTGGAAGAAAAGTGTTATTTTAAGCATTCTGGTCATTTTTGGTGGAGTGAAGGTCTTGCCATGAAGTTGTCATTGGCAGGTTTACAGACCACTAAACATGGCTTCCTTATTTACAAAAACCACACATGCACGCACACACACACACAGTAGAAATAATGTGAAAATGTAACTGTCAAAGAAATGTCATGCTTATATAGCTAATAAAAATTAGAAATTGATTAAGATAGGAAGCTGATTCCTTTCTGAAGTTTGGGGCTGAAGAAACCTGAACTTAACTCTAGGTTTGTAACTACTCACCACTCAAGCTTGACATATACATAAAATAATCACTCACCCATACGTATTTATTCATTTGGTAAATTTACAAATTAGAAGAGGTGGAAAGAGCAGGGATATAAGCTGACACTAAATGTTAGGAATTTAAGAAATGTGGGATGTATATTCACCATGTGGGAATATCTGTGTGGAATCCTTTGTTTTGACTTGTGTGAATAAACTGCTTCTGATGACAAATTTTTTTGAAGGTTAATTTCCTTTTCTAGAATAGAGAAATAAACTCCTTTAGAACTTTCTATTTAAAACTCTGGGTTTTCAGTTATCTAGTAACTTTTAAGAAATCATCAAAAATTAAAAATTTTTTTGAGCTAAACTTTTGTCAGAATAAAGCCATTTTATATAGTATCTTATCTATTCAGAGGTATAATTTGTATCATAGATTTCTCTGGGCTTTTAAAACCTAGGTTCATAGCTGTTTTTGAATGGGGGCTGTTGCTAAAATATGTACAAAGTTTTGTTTTATCTGCAGTTTATTTTAACTATAAGTTTTTGCATATTTGCAAAGCCCCATGTTAATATTGGACTGTGCTGAAAATGCTTTGTTCCTGATAAAATGAATATAAATAATAGCACAAACCAAATCCTAACTGACCGTTAAATGTATCTGAATTAAAAGGCTAACACCAGGGACTTCTAAATAATTTCATCTAAAGAACTGTTTGAAATCTATCTAAAGAAAATGTTTATTTTCTAAGTCTTTTAACTTGAGAAAGAGGTTCAAATTGTGAGTGGTTTTAACCCACTGATCAGGACGACCCTATAAACTTTCTCATCTGGGATTTATCTTATCATTTTCTCGCCTTAAAGTTTCAATTCTCTGCTAATTTCTTCCTGGGAAGAACATATTAATTTACGATTCCAGCTGTAGCACAATCATATCTGATCTATATAAGTTCTCACAGTTAACTATATAAGCCTTAGGCTTTTTCAGCTATACAATGGGATTATTTATTATTTACTATGTTGTCATTTCAAACATGTGCCCGGTGGAGAAGCTTAGGCCCTGCCTTTGGCAATTTACAATCCAGAAAAACTAATAATATACAGACCCACACACATTGGATTGTAAGGTCAAAGAATGAGAAGATAAAGAGTACTGGAAAGGAAATTGAAATATCAGTTTTATATATATGAATGATACATAGTTTCATGTACTTCACTGTATATATTTCCCAATTTAAATGAACTAAGTAGAATAGAAAGTGGATTTGAACTAGAATTAGTTTTATCTAGCCATACAAAGTTGTCGTGAACATTAAGAAAAATAGAGTTCATTTTATTAAGAAAGCATGAAATCTTAGTTAATAATGTCTCTTTCCTTTTCTCCTTTGCAGAATATGTTTGTAACTGCTCTGTGGTTGGAAGTCTGGATGTGAATCGCTGCAACCAGACCACAGGGCAGTGCGAGTGTCTGCCAGGGTATCAGGGGCTTCACTGTGAAACCTGCAAGGAGGGCTTTTATCTGAATCACACTTCTGGACTCTGTCTGCCATGTGAATGTAGCCCACATGGAGCCCTCAGCATACTTTGCAACAGGTAAGCAGCAGAAGATAGAGGTGAAGTTAATTTTATTTGATTAAAAAATAACAATCTCCTGCTTTCAAGGACCAGACTGGTTTAAATGAAGAGGGAGAGTAGCCATAGACTTACAAAATATTTCACATACTTTTATCACCTCATTTTATATACATTGTGTTATATTTAATGTAAAGATTATAAAGCTTCTAATTTACAGATTTAGTTCTTCAGAAGCACCTGGGTCACCAATTTTGCTTTGTGATAGTTGCTCTAAATTTCATGGGGGAAAAATTATTGAGAAAGCAATCTGCTTTATAAAAGTAGTAAGTTCAGGCATTTCCAGTGGAAACAATTCTGTTTATTAACATACCATTAGAGATTCAGATAATGTATTCTTTATTTTTTTCTCTTATCAAAATTCTAGAGCAGTGTCTTTGCACATCTAAGGCTTAAACTTGATAATATATTAATTTCTTTAGCTAGTAGGAAAAAGACTGAGTTCACTTTATGTACCAGCACATTTTTGGGGACCAAAACTAGATTAAGCAGAATTTGTCTGAAAATTACATTTAAAATAGTATGTTATTTGAGGTGACTTAATCTAGTAGAACAAATCTGAGGATTTGCCTTCTCCTACGCTGAAAATAATTATTCTTTGACTTTGTATGAGACATGTGCTTTTCGTGGACCCTTGTCAGAAAGCTAAAGAGATGATGTTATGTAAAGAAAAGGACACAAGCTTTAGAATCAATTTAACCTGGGTATGGATCCAAGATCTGCTGCCACTTAGGAGCTGTGTGTTTTTGGCAAGTTATTTCATCTCTCAGTCTCAGTTTGTTCTCAAGGTTGTTGTGAGGGCCAGATGAATAGAATGTATATAAAATTCCTAGCACAGCCCTGACTGGTTTGGCTCAGTGGATAGAGCGTCGGCCTGTGGACTGAAGGGTTGCACATTCGATTCCGGTCAAGGGCATGTACCTTGGTTGCGGGCACATCCCCAGTAGGAGGTGTGCGGGAGGCAGCTGATTGATGTTTCTCTCTCATCCATGTTTCTAACTCTCTGTCTCTCTCCCTTCCTCTCTGTGAAAAATCAATAAAATAAAAAAAATTCCTAGTACACATCACTTAATAAATTCTGGTTTGTTTTAATTTGAAAGGAATATTGTTAGCTTAATGAGGGAATATTTTTAAAGAACTTTTTAGCTCTGTAGCAGAAAGGTTCTTTATACTTAGCAGTAGATATTCTGTATGCTTTATAAATCATAGTGTACTATTGTACAATATTGTATCATATTGTACTTCAAAGTATAGAAGTGAACTTGATTAAGAAGTTTATGATTTCAAATTCAATAATAACAAATTTAGGATGCTAGTTATGTTACATAATTATTTGCCTCAGTCCTCACAACAACTCCTTTTATGTATGTTATTAAATCACGAAGGTTGTAAGTGGCAGAGAAAGAATTCCAAGTTAGGTCTTCTAAATTCAGTGTCCTTATCACCGTACCATATGGCTTTTATAATGAGAAAACTGTTAATTCTTCTATTGAGGTTGAGAGCATAATAATTGCTCACCATTGTTTCCTTTACTCCCCCAAAACATGCCTACACAAGTTGTATTCAGAAGGTTCACATTTCTTACCATTTTAAAAGATGAGATTTGTTCATTCTGGTATTTAATGGTCTGTTCACTACTATCTATACTAATAAAAGAGTAATATGCTAATTAGACTGGGTCAACCGGCCATCTTTTGGATGTCCAATTTCCTTCTGAACAAAACCATCTTGGTGGAGGCTGAGGCAGAGGGAGTTAGGGGCAATCAGGCAGGCAGAGGCAGTTTGGGGCAATCAGGCTGGCAGGGGAGAGCAGTTAGGGGTGAAATCAAGCTGGCAGGGGAAGGCAGTTGGGAGCAAGATCAGGCTGACAGGGGAG
This sequence comes from Murina feae, assembly GCA_004026665.1. Taxonomy (NCBI): domain Eukaryota; kingdom Metazoa; phylum Chordata; class Mammalia; order Chiroptera; family Vespertilionidae; genus Murina; species Murina feae. Next base: position 1,348 of record PVJC01025433.1, on the reverse strand, counting down.
GGCTGTTAGGGACGATCAGGCAGAGGCAGTTAGGGGCGATTAGGCAGACAGGCAGAGAGGTTAGGGATGATTAAGCAGGCAGGCAGAGGGGTTAGGGGCAATCAGGCAGGCAGGCAGAGGCAGTTAGGGGTGATCAGGTAGGAGGCGGGTGAGTGGTTAGGAGCCAGAGGTACCAGATTACAAGAGGGATCTCTGATTGGAGAAGGTGCAGGCTGGGCTGAGGGAACCCCCCTCCACCCGTGCACGAATTTCGTGCACCAGACCACTAGTGTGTGTGTACATATACACACACACACATACATACATGCAACCAACTGGCCAGTAGCTATGATGTGCACTGACCACCAGGGGGCAGACGCTCAATGCAGGAGCTGCTGAACTGCAGTCACTTGGCAGTGGTGGTTCTTGGGTGACACACCCGGAACTAGAGAGGGAGACCGAATCCAGGGTGCATCAACCAACAACTGCCCTCTCACAATCCGGGACCCCTCAGGGGATGTCAGAGAGCTGGTTTCGGACTGATCCATACAGGCCAGACCGAGGGACCCCACCATGCACAAATCCATGTATCGGACCTCTAGTTGTTAAAATAAGATTCTGCAAACACATTTACTTTGAGTACTTCTGGAGAGATAGAAAAATGTTTACTTCTAAGCCTGTACTTAAAAGAAATTTTTAGAAGGAAGATATGGGAGCTGTAAATCTAGCTTGAAGCACCACATTTCTTACTACCAAAAAGGAAGTTAAATTGACCTGAAATTAGAGGAACAGAAAGGGAAGTTGCAGAACTATGTGCTTTGGCAAGAACTATGGTAAACTATGAGGAAACACATCTCTATGTTGTGTTCTACTATTATATATAGTTGAGTTAAAGGAGAAAGGAAATTGTAGGCAAATACATGAGGTGTAGTAGAAAGGAAGTGGAATTAACAGATTTTGATCCATCTTGGTTTAGCCACTTACTAACTATATAACCTTTACTAAGATGTTTGACCTCTCTGGGCCTCAGTGTTTTCATCTGTAAAATAAGATGAATATATACAACAAAAAGGATTTTTGTGAGAAGTGTATATGTGTCTGTGTGTGTGTACCCACTTATGTTGTGACTGGCACATGGATTCAGCTCTATAACTTCCCATGAGTTGAATCTATCTAATATAATAAAAGAGAAACATGCAAATTTGACCGTTACCACCAGCCAATCAGAGCGGCTGTATGCAAATTAACCCAGCCACAAACCAAAGGCTTCTGTTGCAACTGCCTGCCTAGGCTGGCTGAGCCTCTGCTCACAGCCACACCCACCAGCCAATCAGAGCGGCTGTATGCAAATTAACCCAGCCAAGATGGA